>KK121844.1:182095-219197 GCA_000611955.2 Stegodyphus mimosarum
GTCTTGTCGGCTAACTGGTGTCGGTTAAGTGTCCCGTCGGCTAAGTGGTTGTCGGCTAAGTGTCACGGACCCTATCAAAACAGATGTTTCATTACACATTCAATAGAAATAAAAACCTACGGACTTGTAACGACATCTAGCAAAGAGAAAAGTAAACTAAAATAAATAATACGGGATCGTAAAAAACTAAATTTTGTAAATGAGATGTCTGTACCATATACGGGCACGTCTTATTAAAGTTTGGAAAACTTGCAAAAGCGTTTTCATTTAATTCGGTGGTAACTCTAAATCTAATGAAATCAAAGCTGACTCAATGTCCGTGATATTAATGTTGAAACGGTGGAATTAGCAAGTCTTTTAAGAAAAGATATGGAGACTCAGCTTATGTAAGAAAAAATTCTAAAAATTATCCATTTTAAACTTTCGCATTCTACTAAAAAATTTCGAAATACTCCTAATTCTTAAAAGCCGTAAGTCACATTCTTTATTTTCTATAGATATATATTATTTCAGTCTAAATAAAAACAAATCTTATACTTTTATTTTCTATTCATGGGATCGTAATTTCATCGCAAAAATAGAAAGTTATAAGCGGTGGTTTTACATAATAGTATTTATAATGTTAGAGTTTTTTAAAAAACTAATATATATTTAAACAAATTCTTAGTTGTGGAAGAAAAAAATGTTCATATAAGACATTTCTGAAAAGTCGTGCTTATTTAACCTTATTTCAAGGTTGTGTAAGAAGGAAATTCGGGAAACATTCAGCTACAGTTAATCGTATGTAAAGTCAACACGTAACAAGTAAATAGTAACGGGTAAAATTTTGAAATGAATAATAATATATTGACACTTACTGATTATTATCAGTGATGGTAGTACGAATACAAAGAGATTTTTAGAAGCATACGTCTTAGACCGAAGGTCTTGTATCATTTCTCATTCAAATGGCTGGTGGCAACACATATAAACTTCTTTGCATTTACGTTATCTTCATGAACGTTTCTGGCATGGTTTCTGAAAGAAAAATTATCATGAAAAAGCGATTTCTGTTTCCTCAAGTAGAAAACTCTATGATCTATCTTTTGTATTTAAAGTAACGTTTTATATTCAAGTATAATGCTTCAGATCGTTAGCAGCAGAAGAAAATGTTTTTTGTATGATATACATAGTACCACGATAACTAAACTTGCCAAAAAACATTTGATTGATTCGTTCATAACATTTCATTGATAACTCCTTTCATTATATGACCAAAGAAACCTTTTAAGTAAAATATGTGAGTTAAGAAAGTCTTTAAAAAATTCTATCAATAAATATTTCATTATGAATTTTTAACTCGCTCTTAGCAATGTGAAAAATATGGTAAGTTAACAAATTTTGAATAGCAGTAATAAATTCTAGTTAATTTTAGTTCTTGCAAAGTTTCACGGAAGTCAGTCAGTCAGTGATTTTATAGCCGAATTATTGCAAATAATGCAACTTTACCGGCTCAATGACAAAATTTGCCTAAAAAGGCCACAAGACGTTGAAAGTCCAGACAAATAAAAAATAAAAGAGTAAAGGTCAAAAGGGAAGCCACAAGTGGCAAATACAAGACGACTGAAAAGATATACAATGCATAATAAATATAAAATATACAAGTTTAAATACGATACAGTATCATGAGTTACAAAACAGTTAATGTAAATTGAAAAGTATAAGTAAGGTAGGCATCAAACATGTACAGGATATTAAACATTGTGTGAACGGAAACCAGTCATGAATTTTTATTACGTGGGGAAGTTAGCACTCCGCGTGAGGAATGCTGCAAGTGCACGAAGGTCAACGTCCTCTTCAAGGATGATGTAATCAAACGTGTTGAAGTGCTTCAGTCGGTCACAATTTATGGCTTTATCGAAGAAATTTTTGTTCAATTTGTGCAGATATTTTTCCATAGTTTCAATTTGTAGATCCTTATGTAGCATATCGTTAGAAACATAAAAGTGAACTCCGGTAATTAATCTTAAGAATCTATTTTGAATAATTTGAAGAATTTTAATATCCTTTGCCTTATAGGCTGCCCATGCGGGTGAAGCGTATGTCATAATTGGACGAATAATAGCAGTGTATATGTGACGTTTTTTATAAAGGTCTAGTCTTGAATATTTTCCAAGTAAGGGAGTGAGGCTGTTAATTACTCCTATGGTCTTCTGTTTAATTTTTGCAATATGATCATTCCACTTAAAGGAGGTGTTCAGCACGATACCAAGGTACTTGGCTTTGGTGACAAGTGGTATTTTTTCATTAAATAATTTCAATTCACCATAGAATCCTTTGCGTGCATATCTTCTCCGGATGAGTAAAAGTTGAGACTTTGATGCATTAATAGCAATACGCCACTTGGTGCACCACGATTCAATGGAAGGCATAAATTTTTGAAGTTTTAATACTGCATGTTCAGCCCTAATGGATCTGACAGCCACTGCAGTATCGTCCGCATAGCAGCCGATAAAGCAGCCGCTAATCAGATCCAGGGGCGGAAAATCTGACACATAAAAGAGATAAAGAAGGGGTCCTAAAATAGAACCTTGTGGAACAGAAGCTTTAATATTCCTGAGACTTGAGTGTTCATTTTCTATGGAAACAAAAAATTTTCTATTTGTAAGAAAGGAGTATAGTAACTTGATCATTTCCGGTTCAATGTTTAAGGAGATAAGCTTGTAGATGAGCCCCTCATGCCAGACGCGGTCGAAGGCTTTCGCCACGTCTAGCATGAGTAAGGCTACACAAGATTTGTTATGCAGAGCATTTCCAATAAATTCAGTTAGCCGAACGAGCTGTTTAACAGTTGAAAGGTTTTTCTGAAATCCAAATTGTTCCTTGGGTAAAAGATCGAAATAAGTTTGAAGTCTGTTCATAATAATTCGCTCGTAAATTTTGCCTAGACCAGGCAAAAGGCTGATAGGTCGGTAACCTTCTGGCTTCATATGATCTTTGCCAGGTTTAGGAATCAGGATAATTTTGGCTTTTTTCCAGCAAACGGGAAAATATAAATTTGTAAGGCATG
This sequence comes from Stegodyphus mimosarum, assembly GCA_000611955.2. Taxonomy (NCBI): domain Eukaryota; kingdom Metazoa; phylum Arthropoda; class Arachnida; order Araneae; family Eresidae; genus Stegodyphus; species Stegodyphus mimosarum. The sequence continues at coordinate 185,145 of KK121844.1, forward strand.
CGTTTATGATATTTACAAATCTGCATAGAACATTAGTAGGGAGATGTTTGATTGCAATGTTTGTAAGCTTGTCGTGCCCTGGGGCTTTTTGATTCTTGAGCTTCTTGATAATATAAATAACTTCTTGAGGTGTTGCAAATTTAGGGCATCTATGTACTGCAGGTGCATTAATCCAGTCAGAGATATAATGGTTGACATAATTAGTGAATTCTGGGTCATTTGGTGACTCATTAGGCGAAAACTGAATTTCGAGATGATCAGCATGGACCTCAGCTTTTTCTAAGTTAGTGAGAGCAATTCTTTGTTCCCCATAAATGGGTTTATTTATCGTAGGTTTATTTTTCAGGCGCTTAGTAAAATTCCAGAAGGAGTTGTCAGGCGCGTTGAAATTAAGTATTTTTTCATCCCAGATTTCCTTGCGATGATCTGCAATTTCCTTTTTAATTTCACGATTAAGTTTATTAAGTTGTCTTTTTAATCCAGGGTCCCATGATAAATTCCATCGTTTTCGTAGTTTATTTCTGGTTTTCATTTTTTCTCGAATGCTTGTTGGTAATTTTCCAGTAAATCTATCCGCCGGGACGCTATGCGTTGCATTATCATACGCATGCATAATAGTATCTGTGAGCATGTTGATAGCTCTATCAATGTCGGTGTTATTCTTCAAGGGAAGGAAGGGCGGGTTGTAATTGTATAGAATTTCAGTAAATTTGATCCAATTAGTAATCTTTTTTAAGCAGGGTTTTTCAGTTTTGGAGATTCCAAGAGTGCCAATAACCGGAACGTGATCAGATGTCAAGTCAACTTTAACTTCTAAGCACATAGGAATCGGTATGGTTGTAAGTACAATATCCAAAATATCTCCTTTGCGTGGGTTTGAGGGAAGATAGGTGAAGTCAGTTGGAGCATAGAAGTAGATAGGATGATTTAATATAAATTCAAGCAGTTTTTTACCATTATTATTGGTGCGTCGACAGTTCCATTCTTGATTTTTTGAATTTAAGTCCCCAGCTAAAATTACTGGTTTATTAGCAGGTAATAGGTCTAAAAGTATCATAGGATCTAAGATGTTGGATGGTGGAAGATACATGCAAGAGAAGTAAATAATTCCGTAAACGGGAAGGTAGACAGAAGCAGTGACAATTTCGTGTCCATTCCTACGTATCGTAGAGATTTGGCAGGATTGAAGAGTGGCTTTTACATAAATTGCAGCACCTCCGCCGCGGTGTGTCAACCTGTCACAACGATAACATCTATAGCCAGAGATGTTAATATTTGTGCCTGGCGTAGCAAAAGTTTCCGTTACACACGCTATGTCAATATCATAGCAGCTTAAGAAGTTATGAAATTCAGCAATTTTATCTTGAATGCTACGCGCATTCCAAACTACGAATTTGGTAGGGGGGCGTTTAAGATTTGGACCCATTATTTAATTCTGTCTTGGTGTTTTCTTGACACTTGTTGATTTGCTGCATTTGCTGAGTCAACTGAAACCCAGCAGTTTTAATCACCGAGACGAGCTCCGCTAAATCGGCAAAAACCTTTTTAGCTTCGCTTAATGTATCAGAATATATGCCAGTTGACAGGGCTTTAGCATATGATTTGTTCTCGACCACCCGGTTGCTGAATGTTTTTGGCTGATCGGTTTTAGGTTTTGGAAATTTCTCACACCCTCGAAACGAGGCCGTGTGAGAATTTCCGCAATTTACACAAACAGGAGTGAAGTCCTTATCATTTTTGACTGGGCAGTCATTAAAAAAATGTGATTCGCCACACTTGACACATTTAGGGGAATAATTACACCCTAATTGGGTGTGATTAAACCCCTGACATCGGAAGCATTGTAATGGACCTTGGCGTCCTTTATACTCTTGAATTTTGACACAAAGATCACAGAGGAATTTTTCATTGTAAATTTTCTTTGACTGCACTGTCTTAGGCAGTGTTACTATGAATATAGGGAGGGGAAAAACCTCACCATTCCTTCTTTTAGTCATTTGCTTTATATGCTCAATGACATAACCTAACTCTTCAAGTCTTGTTTTTATTTCATCAATTTCAGTATCTTCATTAAGTCCTTTTATCACTGCCTTAATATTCCTGTCTTGAGGAAGAATAAAAGAGTGATGTTCTATATTAAATTCTCTCAAGACTTTGACGATACTTCTATAATTATCTGCATCAAAAGCAGTAACTTTAATCTTTCCATTAATTCTTTGTCCAAAGAATTTTAATTTCCTAGCATGAAATTCAGTGCAAATTTCCGACCATTTCATGGTGGTGGGTTTAAGTGTAATCGGTGGTAGTTTAGGGGTTTTCCCTGAATTTTCAGATACATTTGGTGTTTTGTCATTGACATCATTTAAGTTGGAAGTGTCCATAATGTCTTCCTCGATGTTATTCATTTTATGTACATCAGTGGTTGTGTTATGAATATTTTTATCTTCAGAAGTAATATTCTGAGATTGATTCGAATTTAGTTCCACATGAGTTGATAACTTGACTTTTTTAAGTGCATTCTTAGTTGTGCGAGTGCGCACTGTTTGATCTCCTCGACGTTTAGTCCTAAACACCTCGTCTGAACTAGTGTCTTGATCCAATGGAGTTTCAGGAGCATGATCATTATTTAATGTAATTGGGCTACGAGCCCGTGCATTTTCACTGAAAGATAAATTATCTGAGTTTCTGGTATCTGAAACAGCAGTTTCATTAACACGAAAATTAGCATGTGAAAAATCAATGCTCAAGGCTTTAATCATATCATGAATGTTAAGTAGAAATTTGAATAATTTCTCCTCAGTGTCAGTAAATCCATTTTGTTCTTTGATCTGTTCAAGTTCAGTAATTTGCGCAGAAACTGCCTCAGTAAGCTTCTCCATCGCAAAGAAAACAAAAATCCAGCGCCCAAGTAATTCGCAGAAAAACCTACGGCCCGGAATCCGACCTGCTCAATGGCAGTCGGACAGACGGATCAGTAGGTAATGGAATTTCACTTAATTTCTTCGAAACTTAAGTAAAACTATTATCAACCAAATTCTCTAAATTAAATATTATTACTTACCCCACCTTTGAGTGTTCCAAAGATTTCCGAAAAAAAAATTTTACACCAGGTGGTTCACACAATTTCTCAAAACGATACACCAATAACTCAAAAGATTGTGTTTCGAATAAGCAAGTAAACACAACTAAGCTGAGATGAGGTGTTTCGACGGAAGTCGAAAGTTTCGAAATTACTTATTGTATCTCAAAGTATATAGCATAAGTGATTTTAGGCCATTATCAAGTGGGATTCATAAACATTTCATAAACATTCGTCATTCGTCTGAGATATTCGTAAACAATATAGAATAATAAAAAATGGTAGTAAAACGAATTATACACAGATATTATGAGGGGCGTTCAAATGAAAGTGATTCGAGGTGTGTATCCATGAGCTGTGTAGCGACAGAAAGGAGACAGATACATAGATAGGAACAGCAATATTTAGTGATTCAAACGCATACAATGTTTGTTAAAAAAATCATCAATTGCGTTAAGGCAGGCGTCCCATTGCTTGGAAAGGCTACGTATTCCGTCCGCAAAGAACGATGTCGGTTGATCATGGAACCAGTTCCTAACTGTAGCCTTTATATCCTCATGGGACTGAAAGCATTGACCCTTTAGGCTTTTCTTCAGAGGTCCAAAGATGTGATAGTCGCAAGGCAACAGATGTAGACTGTAACCTGGATGTTCCAAAACTTCCCACTTTTTACGGGCCAATGCGTCGACACACAGCCGGGCGACATGCGGCCTTGCATTGTCGTGCAGAAGGATGACACCTGACGACAGCATATCTGGACGTTTGTTTTTGATAGCCTTATGCAACTTATCAAGCGTTTCGGTCTACCGTTGGGCATTGATGGAGACCTGCAGCTCCTTAAACTCCAGTAATAGGGCACAATGCATATCGAAAAATGCTTTCAACATCACCTTGCTGAGTTTTGAATTTTTTGGGTCTAGGCCAGTCGGGATGTTTCTATTGCATGCTGACAGACTTCCTTTCCGGTTGGAAGTGGTGACACCGATTTCATCCCCTGCCACTATGTGCTGCAGAACGTCTTCACCGTCAGCCGTGTTGTGCACCAAATGCTGTTAACTGAGGCTCATTCTCTGTTTCTTGTGGCGGTTAGACAGTATGCGGGGTATCCATTGGCAACAAACCTTTCGATACCACAGAATGTTGCTGACAATGTTGTCAGTACCGATGGAAACGTTCAACTCATTTGCAACGTCACGAATGTTTCGACGGCGATTTGACTTGAATGCCGTGTCAATGTCCGTAATCAGCTTATCTGTCACAACATTGTCCCCCTGATCGGGTCGTGGCAAATCCTTTGTCTCCTGGCGGCCTTCGCTAAACATTCTTGCCCGCCTCGTCACCATGAGTTTCGACGCACATGTGTCCCCGTACACACCACCATTCTTCGATGAATGTCCACCGGCTTACACCCTTCCAATGTTAAAACCTAATTACAGCTTGCTGATCCGCTTTTGACGCAGTTGCATCCACACCAGACATTTTTGAATGTATGCCACGTTCTTACGACTGAAGTTAGTACACATCTCCTTCCTTACACGCATGCGTGGCACATACAACTTCACTATCGCGTTTGTTTCACGAAAATCCATTGCAAACTCTTCGCATGTGGGGCTTCGAATCCTTTTCATTTGAACACGCCTTGTAGATAGCTAACAAGTAAGCCTTTATCTGCAGATGGAATTAAACTAGTAGAGCCATTAGGGTATTTTTGACGCAGGCGTCATGAAAAATGAGTAACGCTTTAGCCGGGAATCGAACCACGGACCTCTCGGTTACGCGTCGAGCGTGCTGACCACTACAGCACGAATTTGGCGACTGGGTTCCCAAAACCCCAGTCGCCAAATCGCGGTGGTGGAACATCATCATCCACCACCTTTTTTAGTTCGGGCCCCAGTTGTAGAGACATTAGAATTTTTTTGGAAGGAGAAGAAGAAAAATGAGCAACGCCTTCGCCGGGAATCGAATCACGTACCTCTCAGTTACGCTACGCTTCGAATGTGCTGACCACTACACCACGAAATCATGCGAAGAAGGCGGGAGAAATACCTTACATACTCCCCCTTTTAAAGAGCGACTGGGAATTAGGGGCCCCAATCGACAAATCGTTGTCGTGGAGAATCATCATCCGCCCCCTTTTTAGTTCGGGCGCCAGTGTAGATTTATTAGATATTTTTGAAGAAGGAGAAGAGACAAATGAGCATTGCTCTAGAGCGTGCTCACCACATCAACACGAAGGCATGCGAAGAAGGCGGGAGAAATACCTTCTAAACTAATAATAGTTTATATAAATGCAAGAGATGAAAACTAAATTTATGTTTAAAATGGTTTGGCAAAAATATCAACCAGTACATTTCAATGGCCAGTTAAACAGCAAATATTCTCTCCAGCTTTCTTCTCAACAAGCATTAAACTTTTGAAAAGGAATTAAACATCAAATGGAGACTGATATTTGCGTACTATATTTCCTCGCGAGTTCTTCCCCCTAGCCTTTTAGCGGCAGGTTATGAAAATTTTAAAAACATTCGCATTACTTTTTCCTTCCTCGACGCGCGAACGGGCTGGCTGCATGGGCGTTTTCGTGGTTTTCCCCATGTGTAACGTGTATACGAGCCAGTTTCCCTTAGAAAATCCTCCACGAAGGCATCCCTCCGTTTAGGCAGATAGCCCTCGTGTGCTTTGCCAAAATTAAATAACCTAACCTAACCTAACTCGACGCATTCATGGAAAGAACTTCGCAAATTCTAAAACGGATTCGTCCATGTAGTGACTGTTCTTATCTTACTAACACAAAGAAACCCTAGAAAAGTGTCTGCAAAGGTCCCGCCGAACCTTTCACTTCAAACCGTTGAACTTTATACCAGCCTAATACAAGAACCAACCCATCACAGCGAAGCAAAACGAGCTGAAATTCAGTCTAGGATTTCGCTCGTCAGATGCATATTCACCTCTGCTTAGTTATAAGTCTAAAGAGTAGCACTGACAACGATGGTGATAGGATGGGTGAGATTCAAGTCACAGGGAACTATCAGATATTGTAATTTTTATATTCTACGTATTCTTATTGAAATGTAGTTCTATTTTTAAAGAATACTATTGTGATAGTTAGTTACCTGTAATTTATCCAGGACTCCCTTCCACTTGGTATTTACTTACTGTAACCGCATCCGTGTGATTATGCATGCCATGAAAATCGTAAAAGACCGCTTGCGGTACTTGGACACCTGAGTTAATTAATGTTCTGATGAAATTTATTACGTATTTTATGTATATACTCCTGCCCATTATCTTCTTGTCTTTTGCTTTTCCTTTTATTGCTATATCATGTACACTCACATGTTCATCCTGAAACTGCTTTTGGCATGAAGGCATTCTTTAAATTTTTTATTTGTCAATAACTGCTCATTTAACAATAATTTCTACGTAATCACGGCTATGTCTTGCCTGCCTCACTGGGTGACAGCTTCAGGTGTTGCCTCGTTCGGACTCTACACGTGTTTTTCGTCGTTTATCAAACTTTGTTACCCCTGCTGGACATAACTTTTATGATCTGTTATTACGTGTTCATCTTATCAAAGAAATTTTCGGAACTTTCACAGGGTAGAAAATCGCCACCGTGTTACTTCGGGTTAGCAATAAAACGCGGAAACCTGTCCCAGAGAAAGTCTCGTGTTTGATTGTGCCGACAAAGTTAAATTACTCGCAGAATTTTCCCCTTTTGATTTTCGGAAAATAAATTAAGAGGGGAGAAATACGCGAGCAAATACGGTATTTTTAAACAAAAGTACATTTAAGACTCTGAATAAAATTTACTGTAACTTAAATTAAAGAAAGCATTAAGATTCTGTAAGAAATGCTACATGTCATCCTAGCTCAAAATCCTAATTAGAAACGAGAATTGTTTCAAATATTGGAAAATTACGGACATTTGTAATAATTTCTTGAAGACAAATTATCAGTAAATTAGTTAGAGAACACCATTTATTATAATAACTAGCGGGCAAGCCCGCTCGCTTGTTCACCGGGATTCGAATGTTGGACTGCGCATGCGGAAAATCACGAAAACACCTATGCAGACAGCCCGTTCGTCGGAATTCGAAAGTTGGACCGAACTGCCAGTGTTCATCGATTTCACCACTCAGCCGCTTATGGGCGTGCTAATATTATAGATGACTTAATCATTTCTTCAATGTATTATAAGAAAATTTGTAATATCTTTAATGTATCAATGATTATGTAGACTATGAAAATCTTTGTTCCTGTGATAACAAATGTAAGGGATATCTGCAGCTGACTTAGTTTACATTTCTCGTTGGGAATAAATTCTATTATCTGTTTAAAGTATAAGAACTTTAATTTTTTGTGTACTTGTAAAGTTGGGACGAAGAAATATTTGTCGAGAGAAATTAAACTCAGCTTATAAGAAGCCGTTTTTTGGAATGTAGGGTGTAAGTGATATCTGCATCTGACTCAGGTTACATTTGTGATTAAAATAAATCCTATTATCTGTTTAAAATATAAAAAACTTACATTTTTGTATACTTGTAGAGTTGGAACGAAGAAATATTTCTCGAGAGAAATTAAATTCAGCTTATAAAAAGCGTTTTTTGGAATGCACGCTGTAAGTGATATCTCCTTCTCACTCAGATTGCATTTCTGTTTGGGAATAAATTCCATTGTGTCTTTAAAACATTAAAAAATTACCTTTTTTGTATACTTGTAGAGTTGGGACGAAGAAACATTTGTGGAGAGAAATTAAATTCAGCTTAAAAAAACTTTTGTTTGGAATGCAGGGTGTAAGTGATAACTGCATCTGACTCAGATTGCATTTCTGATTGGGAATAAGTCCCACTGTGTGTTCAAAATATTAAAACTTACATTTTTTGTATACTTGTACAGTTGGTGAGAAAAAATATTTGTCGAGAGAAATTAAATTCAGCTTATAAGAAACGTTTTTTGGAATGCAGGGTGTAAGTGTTAGCTGCATCTGACTGAGGTTACATTTCTAATTGGGAATAAATCCTATTATCTGTTTAAAATATTAAGAATTCACCATTTATTATAATAATTGAAGTTTCGTATCCATAAGATGTATTTCACTGTTAATATAGTTTTTCTGTAACAGCGTCTTACTAAATAACCATGACAAACCTTGAAAACGTTTATTAAGTAAATATGGAGTAGAAAAGTAAATATGGAGGCTGTCAAAATAATGAAATAGTGCTTGTTATCAGTCAAAACCGATTCGTCAGGAATTTCTAAATATATTCAAGGTGTGTATTTTAAATGTTTACGATTTACTACTTATAAAAACTAGTAAATGTTTGAATATGGATAAAACGTATTCGATACGAATCTTCCACCCGGCAGTTAATTGTTATATAAAACATCTGGATAAAATTTAAGAAATTAAAATTCTGTTGGTAATGATGGAAAGTACTTGAAAACAATATTTTGAATTTAGCAAATATGAAAGACGTCGCATTCCAGCTGAAAGTCGATTACGCATTCCAGTTGAAAATTTAAAACTTTTCTATCAGGGTGAAAAAATTCCTGTTCAAAATAGGCAGAGTAGTTTTCTACAGCGTAGTACTAATACTGGAGGGGGGAAAATTCTTACATGCGTCACTGAGTTCATATTATCAAAATTATGTTTAATGTTTACAGATTTAGAAGTAAAGGTTTAGTAAAACGTAAGAAAGGTCCAATAATTATGAAATATAATAATAATTAATTAGGAACTCACTCGTAGAATCAAACTCACTGGTGGCTGAGTAGTTAGGGCGGCTGAATACTAGTATTTCAACCAGTTTTAAGTTTGATCTCAGGTTAACGGGCTGGGTGCATGGCTGTTTTCATGGTTTTGCCCATGTATAACTGGAATAAGAGCTAATTCCCTCAGAAAGCCATTCACGAAGGAATCCCTCCTTTTCGGCAGATAGCCCTTGTGGCTTTGCCATATTCGAATAATCTAACGAATAACTAAACACTCATAGAACAACATCTTTACAGTGAACAAAAATGCATATTACACAAATGCAATGCCCAGTGCAGTCTCATAAAATTCAAATGTCAAATACACATCTATCAAATTTTTGAAATTTAATATATTCAGTCTACTAGTGTTAACCTATGACAATTAAATCTCACATATATCCCATTAATACCGTGTTAAATCCTGTCAGTAATGCTTTATTTATGTTACTGTAATGTGCATTTCATTGCAAAATAGAGTTTCATAACAAGCAGCTGAATCAATATTTTAAGATAATGAAAAACTTATCATGTTTACACACAAGCAGACATAGACTTGCTGTGTTCTTAGATTGTTGATAACGCAGGTCAAAACATAGTAGATAAATCAAAGATGCAATATAGTTCGTAAAATCGTAAAAATATTTAAGAGACAGCCGTTAGTAATTTAAAATTAACCAATCGCGATCGACTTGTTGACCCCATCTAGCTTACCTGCCTCTGAAAACATTTTTCTAAAATCAGAAGGTAATTCATTTACAATAAAAATCTGATAACGTGGCTCAAATGATTCGCACACCCGACAATCCAGCAGCCCTTTCACTAATATTCGTTCCAAAATATTGTGTCACTAACATTTCATTCCGTAATGCTCGGAGAGGGTTTGACAGCTGCTTTACGTGCTTTTGCTGCTTTTAGTTTTTGGTTCAAAATTTCGTGTTTCTACACGATTCTCTTTCTTTATCTTTGTTTGATCAGAATGTTTTCAAATGTTGAAGTATTGATAAAGGATTAATAAATCACCATGCAAATAAATCATTAAGATGTTATTCCAAACTTTAGAGTGTACATATAGAATTCGTTTGGGCCAAACCTATTAACTCTGACTACATGTCAAGAATTTCCAAGTTCAGTTCAGTTCAAAAGACGTAAAACTCATGGAAGCTTAGCAGCATGTAAACAACAAATAATCCCTCCTTTTCGAAGGCTACGAAATGCTGAGGGAAAAATATGACGAAATACTATAAAGTAAAATTTTATAGAAAAAAGAGAAATTTTGATAGCTCAATGTCAAACCACTCTGAATGACTCAAGACATTTGAAATTCTTCACTGAAATAATCCCTTAAACGAGCTTTCAGAAAATGAAACCCTTGAATAATTGAAAGCGATAAAAATGAAAGAGCTTAGGAAGAGTTAATTGACATAGACAAAGAAGGTTTAGTAAAATCACTTGTCATGATATTAAGATAGCGCGATAATGATACTTTAAACGCCACGAAACAGCGTCTTTTCCACCCTCAACTAAACTAGAGATGGTCATACCAAATTAAAAAGAAGGCAATAAGATCCATAGATGAATCGCTTAGTGACGAGAAAAAAAAGCCTAGTATCACGCCTAGTATCACGTTACTCAGTAGAAGGCATGACAATATACGTAATTCGTAAGTGGAATAAGCTTGTAGCAATGCACGGCAGCAGTTGCAGTTCAGAAATCTAGAAGCTAGACCTTCACGTAAGAAAAGACTATAACCTGAGACAACCACATATTTAACGCTCGCAGAGTAGTTTACAATGCGGAAATTTGTCGACTTGTCAAAGAACTTTTTATTTAAAAATAAGTGAAAGAACTCTTGACCTCTGAACGAACGAGCATACCATGTCTGTCTTAGGACAAGGCTGATGAAATTGAAATTAATAAAACTCGCTGAAAAATTTTTAAAAAGTAACATTGAAGAAATAATGAATATTACATTGTACTCTGGGAAAAAAAACATAACATAATGTATAACAGAAGAAGAGGAAAATTACGCGCATATTATCAAAATTTTAGCGCTAAAAAGGTAGGGGGAAATTCATACAAGGAAAAAAAAGCATTTTGACACATAAGTGGTTACGAAAAGCTTGCGTTAAAATAAAATGCACTTTAAGTTTCTAAAATTAAAGGAAAATAAATTTCAGTCCTAAATTGATTTCCTGGTGTTTTTGTAGAGGTATAAATGCCAGAGATAAGACTATTTGTTTTCTTCATCCTTCACAGGTACACAGGATATTGAGAATCGATAAAATAAAGGAAAGAACGAAAGAAGAAGCAAACCGCATTAAGTGTTGATCTTATCATCCTGAAAATCATGCTTTGTAAAAAAAAGAAAACTTAAGTTTTAAACAAATAATTTTCAAATAAAGGCCATGTTATACAATTATACATTTATATTCGGTTTCATATTTAAAAATTTGCTCGGTTTTGAAAGAAGATAAAGCATGATCATTTGCTTTTCGGAAAATTTATTTATATACTTATCAAAACTATTATATTACACATCTCATAAAAATACAAAATGAAATCCCATTTTTAAGAAATTTTTCACTTTTTAAGCAAAACACATAGTAAACAGGTTTAAAAAATTTCCAAAGTTTTTTAGATTTTGTACATATATGCTCAATCTTCAGCATAAAGTCGAAATTTTTCACTACTACACTACGTTTCCTGAGAGTCGAACTATGTTTCCTGGGAGGGAAACTGAGCCAAATTTCAAAGATTACATATTATCCGTTTCAGCTTGAAAAGGTAAAAATAAAAAACTAAGTTAGAAGTGCTGAAATCTGACATCCAGAAAATCATCTTATCTTAAGCAGAAATTAAAAATATCATAGACTTTCATTCCAGTAATATTTGTTTTCGAAATAAGCTTTCATGACAATTAAATAAATTTCAAGTTTAACTATTTTCTTAAAATTATTACATGTAATATTTTTATATGTGTACGGATTCGTAATAGATTTAATGCAGAACCAATGAAAGCTTGATGAAATTTATGTTTCTAAAACAATTCACAATTTTGAACGTTCCACACAAAAGAACTTGTACAGCTCTTCCCAGCTCTCTCAGGATGGTGTAACAGTAGTTACCATTCTAAGCTTCTAAACACGCTGAATACAAGGCAATGCAAAGCGCATCGAAAAGCGAAATCTCATACAATGATCTGTCAATACTCTGAATTTTCGAGCTAAAACTCTTTGGTCTCATGTATAATTTTCCTTCGTCCGCTAGAGATGTTTCCAGTAGCTTCAATTTCTAAAAATTGCTGAAGGGCATACACAATTACAGTTACACAAGGCTGGATACAGTTACAGTTACATATGGCCATGTCGCCAAATTTTTTTATTCTCCAACGCTTGCCACTTAAAATCAGCATAACTTTCTGGTTTAAGAACGAGTTGCGTAACTAAAGCATGAAAATACAGTAAAGATGTAAATTAAATTCATTTGTTCGATAAATAAAAACTAAATTCTCCCCCATTTACCGCAGGTCCAAACTAACTTACGAATATGAGCATTAACAAGACGTCCATATGTCAAAATATATATCTCATCAAGGCATGTATAGGAACATGATTTCATTATTGACTTGTACTTGATCCTAATAATATTAAGCTATCATCCATAAGGTTGTCTTTACAGTAGATTAAACTTTTGATAATTATAAAGATTTTCTGAGACATAAAAGCTTGTTTCACGTAAGAGGATTTCTAATTAACATGCAAGTTTACGAATCAAAGCCGAATGAAGATAAGGAAATCGGCGTTTCTCATAGAAGTATTACAATAATAATTCTTACACATATTTCATTTGGTCATAAAATAACAATATTTTTCTAAATGAAGTGAGCCAAGTAATTATCGGAACGTAAACAATTATTAATATTTCTTAAGAATTGCATTTATATTTTTAGATCCTCTCTCTCTTCGAAGATCTAATTTGTTTAATTTGCAATACATAAGAAAATTAATTATTATTTGAGTGTAAGAACATCAATTAGCATTTATAGAAATTTTATATCAGAATATGTGAAGCATATACATACCTTATTATCAAAATGCTTTTCTTGATAATAAAAATATTCCTCTCCTATGGCTGAACAAAAGACTATCGAAATCATAAATTCCAAGAATTAATTTTTTTTATTTCTGGTACCCCAAGTAAACATCAAAATTTGACCCGTAAATATAAAACTTAATAGCGACATTGGATAATAATGTGTTTGTTAAAAAAAGGCGGAACAATATGTCTTCCACCTTTTTTTCACTAAATTTATCGTCCGAAAATTGTGAGGGAAAAATTATGAGAATAATTCAATTTCTGAAGGATGCGACTGCAGCAAAAATATAACAAATTAAAAGAAGTTATGGAGAAACTATAAGTAACTATCACAATATTATTTCTTGAAAACAAACCTACTTTCCAATAAGAATACATAGTAATATTTATAAGGTATATATCCCACATTCTCAGCGTGCCTTCGTGGTGTAATGGTCAGCGCACTGAGCCGGTAATTCAGAGGTCCGCGGTTCGATCCCCGGCGAAGGCAATGTTAATTTTCACCTCTCCTGCTTCGTAATAACCTAATGTCTCTACATATTAACATTATAATAGCTGATAAAGTATCTTCCGTTCTAATTCTCTGTAACTTGAAAATCTCTCTTTCTTATTGTTGTCTCTCTTACCCGTTAGGCCTCAAGACATCCATAAATAGCTGGAGAAGGTGATTGTGCAAGGGCTCGGCGAAATCATATACTGAGCGTCAATTTGCGGTTTTTGTATTAGGCTGGCATAAATTACCACAATTAGACGGGAAAGTTTCGGCGTGACCTTCGCAGGTAGTTTGTGAGGGTGCGTCTTTTTTAAGACGAAAATATCACTACGTGGATGAATCCAGTTTAATATTTTGCGAAGCTCGTTGTTTGAATGGATTCAGGAAGAGAAAAATTACACAAATATTTTTTTTCAAATTTTCAAAACCTAGGGGTAAAATGTTAGCAAGAGAAATACGCGAGGATATGCAGTAGTTTTATTTCTTATGATTTTCACAAAACTAAAGCATTAAAATAACTGATAAAAGGAGCAGTTTTCTGCTTCTGAACATTCTGAACTTTTAGCTGAAAAGGCCGAGTGAATATGTATTACTTTTCTGCTAATTTTATCAGAATTAATAATATGTTTTTACCTAAATAAAATTTGTTTACTTAGTTAAAAAATCCTACGTATATCACTTTTTATCATACTTGGAAAGCAGGATGCTGTTCAAAGCAAAATGACTCCGTATGCTACATTCTATAACTACAAAAGAGTGATCGAAATTGATAGTAAATTCATATCATATTAATGTAAAAATATAGTAATTAAGAAACGTACCTGAAAGCTGCTAAATAGTACGTAGATGTTGCGTCATTAAAAATTTATATTAACCTTTTGTCACTAACCCCCCGATCTGCGAATTTCTTAAAAATTGCCGTACGCAGCTTAAGAGTAATTTGATTGGGTTACCGGTCAGTATATCTTTAAATAGAATTTTATTTGCACTGTGATCAGTGAGATTATTATTCTAGATAGAAACAAGTAGTATAAAAAAAATTAAATCCAATTCGTACTTAAGTCAAGGGCTTAGGCTGCGAAGAGGTTTCGTATGAAGCTTTTCTTGGAACTGATGTTTTCTTTCTTTAATCGTAGCTTGCGTTGTGTTTAGTTTCCTTTTGCAAGGGTAATTTTAAAGGGTTATATTTTAAACATATATTATTTTTACGTTAACACAGAACTACGGGAAGAATTTTCGCTACATAATGGGGCATTACATCCGCTTCATCCGATTCTATAAAACTACAATTCTTTAATTCCATACACTTTAATAAAAATATTTAGAACTCTGTCTTACTGTTGCCACTTACTTTGTTAAATATTACAATCCCATTTATCCCAGTCATGTACTATAAGTTGTTATAAAATTAATTTTTACAGCACGTGAGAATTCGTAATAAACGGTCATTATTTGTAAGTCTTATAATATATTTAATAAAAACACCATATCTTTATTTCCGATAAACAGGAATAAATAAGTGGGAATTGACATTAATATGCGAAAAACTGCATTTAAGTTTTCGCATACAAGTTTAAAAAAAATGTATTTGAACTTGAGTGAATGAAGTGAAAAAGTATTTTATTAACTATTAAAATTTGAACAAGATATAAGGACAGTGTGAGCTAATAGTAGGAATTTAATAATAAAAAATAGATAAACAATGATAGAAATTGCAAGAACGGGAAAAAGAAAAGAAATATAAATTTCGAGGAAGTTTGGAACAAAAGATATGCTTTTAAAGAGTTCTCAAAGAGTTCTCTTTTAAAATTTATGTATTTTGAGAAACTTTGAAATCGAAATTCTGATTTTTAAGCTTCAAATTTTGAAATACAAACAAATGCAAAAAAGAACTCTAAATGCTGCGATGCGTTTGAAAATATAACATTCTAGCAATAAATCAAAATGCAGGTGAATTCCGACGGAAAATCAATCCTATTGGTCTGTCCAAAAGTAATTAAAAAACCTATTTTCCTTTCTATTTTTTCAAAGAAGCAAAATAAATGTCTTGCTTTTAATCTAAAACCTTTATTTTTTCCATAAACAACGAACTTTGATTAAATATTGAATAAGAGTCTTTGATTAAATATTGAATAACGAGTTTTGATTAAATATTGAATAAAGGGGTTTCATGAAATTTAACTATTAAACAATTTGTGCATTCTATTAAATTCCAGTGCTGAGAAAGATTTGTTTTTCTATTTCCGAATAAAATAATGGAGATTTTATTGAAAAGCTTTTTGTGAAAAAATTCTTCAAAGTGATCTAACTGCAGTAGGCGCCGCTTAATGTGATCATACTTTTCCACGGCTTTTTTTATAATATTAACCGACTAATGATATTATACGATGAGAAAAAAATATGTTTTAAAATAGCAAAAGAAGTTATGCAATTTAATATAAAAACATCAGAAAATATATAAATAATGACATTTTTAGAGCATTTTAAATAGGAAAATGCAAAAGTTCATTTATGAACTGAATTGCACACTATACCTTTAATGCATTATGTTTATGAACTGTTCATAAACTGCAGGCAAATTATTTGACAAATGCTGTAACATTAGTTTATCTTCAGGGTTTTCAGAGAAATTGGTTTTTTGGCAGAATCCGTTTTGTTCCTGAGGAAGAAAGACTTCTGTTTGATCGATCTCAAAATGGATACAGATACCAAAATCTACGGTGAACTAAGGTTGTTTTTTAACGTTATTTAATTCCTACTAGCTCACACTCTCCGTATATCTTGTTGAAATTTTCCATCGTTAATAAAATACTTTTTATTCATCCACTTACGTACGAATACATTTTTTTTTAAATTTGTAGTGGTTGACATTTGATGTTAATACAGTTTTTTCACATATTACAAATTTTTTAGATTTTCAATTTAATTTTTTTTCATTTTTAATTTTTAGTCCAAAGGGGCGTTGTCCCTGAAGGACTATTGTTTTCGTTTTGCGATTTTGCTTTGGAAGCATTAAAAGTCTGAATCACTTTTCAAACTGTTGGCACCAAATCTTGCAGCGCTGTATTATATTTAAAGAAATTAAATAATGAAGAGTCTGCATAAATGTATGGATATTTCTCCAAATGTGATAAAACAACGGTACCTAGAACCATCCAATTTTGAATAAGGTACGTTTCCACCCGAATATGCGCATCTGGAAGCCCAAATTTGGAATTAGTTTAATTATCTATTTCGTATTTCGTAAAACGTTAGAGAAATTTTGATGAATAAACTCAAACGATTTAAAAGCGAGCAATGGTAACACTCTACGAGAAAAAACCTTTTTATCTAAAGCGCGCGGAACTGCGTATCGGAAATTCTAAAGATATGCTCATTTTAAAATTATTTTGCGACACTGCTGTTGAACTGAATTTTATCGTTTAAGTGCAAGGAACATGTTATTTAATAAATAAAGGTAGCCCACAAAACGTTAAAAAATGGCCCTTTGGACGTAATTTAAAATCTGTAACCTAAGTAGGAATTGACTATTTTTATATTACTTGTTTTAAGCAAGTTGACTGAAATCGAAAGCAAGCTGTTTGTCGATTTGACCCCTCTCCTGGCGACATTCCTCTGTTGCTTAAAAGTTTTTATAATCTACTTTGACCTTATCTGATAAATTTATCTTTTATTTGACGAAAATTTATTTTGTCTTATTAAGATTATATTATCCAATTGTTAATCATAATAAGGGATGCTTTTCCATTCTTTATATAGAAACAGACGAGACTTCAGCAAATCTAGAACAATATTCGAATGATAACATTAACCGAGATCAGATTAAGCGGTGTCCACTTTAACAAAATTATCGAAAGCTAAGACCATCTTAAATTGTGGCCAAAAAAGCAATTTCTGTAATTTTCGAGTTCATATTCAAATTATAAAATTTTTGGCTTCCTCGAAACGAAATTTAATCTTAATTTTTTACTGCAGTCAGAAACTGATAATACCCATTCATTTTTGGTTCTCATCTGTGCATGCCTTATAGTCTCAACATCAGATTATTGTAATTTATTCCCATTTAAACTATTTATAATTATTTTCTTTTTAATTCTCTTTTAAAGCAATTTCATGAACCATACGTTTCTGTAAGTGATTACGTTTTGACACAAAATAACCGCTATAACTATAAAACTGAGATAAAATAGCGTGTCCAAGTGATTTGTTACGAAATCTAAAAATTTACATAAAAGTTACATTAAGAGAGCTATATTATAAAATTTTTCATTCTTTTAATGAGAAATTTACACTCACGTTTGTGAAAATTGCAACACCAAGAAGGAATCGTCATAATTGAATGCAATTTAATACACAGTTGAGTGGTAGTGGTACAAATAAATGATTAAATGTTCAAAGCAAACAAACAAGAACAAGAGATCAGAATCAGTATTTTGTGTGGCCACCACGCGCCGCAATAAGTGCTGCTACACGATGTGGCATGGAGTCAAACAAAGTTTGAATGTCTGACTGAGGAAGAGCATTCCATATCGTTTGTACGCGTACCCAAAGTTCGTCTGCAGACGCAACAGGACGAGGATCACGAGCAAGACGCCGACCAATGACATCCCACACATGTTCAATTGGCGACATATCCGGGGAACACGCAGGCCAAGGAAGAAGCTGTACCTGCTGCGCTGCAAAGAAGGATTTAACAATCCGAGCAGTATGAGGGCGGGCATTGTCCTGTTGAAATACAGCGCCTGGCAAGCTTTGAAGGAAGGGAACAGCTTCGGGCTGTAGAACTTCACGGATATACCGGTTGCTGTTCAGATTGCCCACAATTCGTAGCAATTGAGATCGTCTATGATATGCTATGGCGCCCCAGACCATAACTCCGGGTGTTCGTCCACTGTGGCGTTCGATAATGCACTCCGGAAGGTGGCGTTCACCGGCATAGCGTCTGACACGAATGCGGCCATCATGGTACCACAAATTAAAGCGGGATTCGTCAGAAAACACGACATGCTGCCAATCAGCACGCCAGTCTCTATGCTGATTGGCCCATTGTAGCCGCAGGCGGCGATGGTCGTGCGTTAGGGGGATCCTGTATAAAGGAGTCCGTGCGCGCAGTCCACACTGCAGCAGACGTCTACGAATTGATGAAGCACACAATGAAACACCTGTAGCTATTGACCACAGTGCTGCCAATTGTCTAGAGGAAGCTGTACGGTCCGTCCGCGCCATGCGGACCAGGTGTCTATCATCGCGAGCTGACGTCACATTTCGGGGTCCACTCCCGGATTTCCGAGTTGTCCGACACTCGTCCGTCCACTGCTTCCAAACGCGCATCACTGTGCTGCTGTTACGCTGCACACGAGAGGCTACTGCACGATACGACAATCCAGCTTCACGAAGGCCGATGATTCTCCCTCGTTCAAACTCTGTAAGTTGTTCAAATCTCGCTCTCTTTCGTCGACGAGGCATAAGTACAGATTGAGTTAACGTTTACCACTAGCAGATAACCACCGATAACCATACACGCCTCGCTACAGCCGTCTATTTATTCGGATCCATCAGCCGTTCAGAGGGCGCTGCTCAGCATACGCATGCGCTACGGATTTGCAATTCTAATCATTTGCATATCATGCGCTACTTTGCATTTCCTGAAAATTTCAGCTCACTCGCGTAAGTCCTTCATGGTGTTGCAATTTTCACAAACGTGAGTGTATTTTCACTACCTTGTTGACCAGAAAATAAAAATAAAGGGTATATACAGGTATCCTTTCTATAACATGGCAGATAGATTCCTAGAAAATCCCGGAATGTGCGAAACCATACTGTACCGAGACTAAAAATCAATACATAACAGAGGAATGCTTTTCAAAAGCTTTCGAAAACGAAATATTATTTTAGTGCTTTTCACTTTTGTCTCGTTTGTTAGTTTTGAATTTTTGCAAAGCAAGATGATCTTCTTCTTTTAACAAACGATCCTAAATTCATCTTCGAAAAAATAAATTTTCTTCTAAAAGTAGTTTCCTAACTTTCAGGCATATTTTGAGGCATAAATATAATTTCGCAATAATTAATCCTAAAAACGACAAAGCTAATTAGTAACAAATACTTAAAAGGTTTTTAAAAATGTTTCTTCTTTAATCACAGTTACGTAATTAATGCAATCTATCAACTGAACACTTGAAGAGCAACACACATACTGTTTAAATTTCAAAAGAATTTCGTGTTAAAGAATGTGGTTATTCTCGGAATTTATTTTATTTATATGTATGTAAACAAATGATTTTCTTATCGTATAAGAACGAAGCCGTGTTATAAGAGGAATACCTTAGTTAATAACTTAGTTTTGTGAATGTTTAAAATAAAAATCGTATTATCGAAATTATATGTATACATACAGTATTGCCAGTATACTAAGGTTTTTACGATTTTCTTATCGTATAAGAACGAAGCCATGGTATAGGAGGAATACCTGTAATAGAAAAAACTAAGAAAAAATGTTATATGTATAAATTTCAACTTATTAAGTATTAATGAAAAGAAAATATCAGAGCTTTTCTAACGGCTGGGCGTTTTATTTAATAGCTATTAGCCTTGCACCATTATGTTGTGTTGCGAAATTAAGTAATTAATGAGTTATAAAAATTTAATCTTTTCATATTCCAAATTTATGGTACACAACTTGTGTTTTTACTTAATATATGTGCTTATTTGTTTTACTTTAATTGGGATTTTATACTTAAGTTTTTACTTTCTTAGTTTTCGTTATTCACTAAACTTGTAAACGAGAGACCATGGAACTTTGTGTATTTTTCACGTAATATTTGAAGTTAAAATTTCTTAATTTGTGTGCACATATTCATGATTTATACTAACTGGAAGTAGAAAATTTTGATCTTCAATTTAAGATTACTTTCCAGTCACTAGCTAAATTGGTTTTTGAGTTAGGGCAATTTATTTAACTAATTCTTGTACTTTCCTGGTTTTTCGAATGAAGGGGGCCTTGCCTAAAAAAATGCCCTTATTAGTGGGGAAATGCAGCTGAATTTTTAGCTGCATTTTCCCACTAATAAGGGCATTTCCGGCGGGGACGTAGTTTTTCCTTTTCACAGGCTTTATTTGGTAGGTTTTCTGGGAAGAAGATGAATAAATGTTTGAACTGACAATCAGAAAGTGAGAAACTTTTAGGGGGCGTAAGGCTGGGTGTGGATGAACAGGCTTTTTCCTTGTTTCGGTGTGGGTTGGCGAGTTGTGATAGACTTTCGTAACAAAGTCACGTTGCAAGCGTCGCTCTGCCTCTTCTTCTTATGTTGTTCAGCGGTTGTCTCTCTCGTAGAACTTGAAGCGAGGCTGATGCGTTCCCTCGTTTCTGAGGAACATGATTATCTCTTAAATCGTCTTTTCTTGCCTCTTATCGAGGACTTCCTTTATGGGGACTAAAGATCCTAAATATTAGTATCATCTAATTGCAATTTTCGACTCCTTCAATTATTTCAAGGGTAAATTCTTCTGCAAAAATAGTTCTATGTAAAGATAAGTTTCGACTACTAAAAAAGCTAAAAGCAACTCTACTTCATCTTTGCCACGATGCCTGTTGAAAGGAATTTTACTATCCCGAATATGCCCCTGAGTTCATGGAGGCTACAGAGTCTCCATTTTCAGCATGGCTTAGCACCCATCTTGCTCAAGTTTCTGGATAAACTACAGAGCCGATTGAAGCAGGGTCGCCGATAGGAGTTTCTCAGTACAAGTATTCCAGTTGGCCGATCACTCCATGTTCCCCATCTGTTTTCCGAGAGAATTTTACAGAGTAGGTACAGCTCCGCAAGGCTTCGTTCAACTATCCTGATGAGAAATCCCCTGCTGAAGGACAACGTGTTGTGTCCAACATTTTTTTTTATACAGATAACAATTTTTCCTTTAGTCATTTCATTTTCTCTTACTTGATTAATCTTAACTTAAAGAAAATAGGTTTTCTGTAATTGTACCTATACAGTTAATTAAATCTGGATTAGAGTTAAGAAGGGATCTCTTTGATATAAATATAAATATTAGTGGCAGTAATTAAGATTGATTTCTAAATAATGAAATGCTGAGGAATTTTTAAATTTAATTTTCTTCTTCAGCAAATTTTAATAGCTGAGGTTTTGAAGTAAATTAAATCTGAAGTTTACTTGTTAAAATTTTTAGTAGATGGTTGTTTGCTTAAAATATTCATAACTTACCTGAAAATTATTGAATCAGTGCAATACTGTTAATGGAAATGGTAATGAAAAAAAATTAATTGATTAAAATCTAATTAGGTAGAATTCAGGGTTCTTTTTCTTGTGCAATAATATGTTGAGTGTTGAAGAAATGAAATAGTTGTTTTTTTGAAATATTAATTTGTTAAAAATGAAAGTTGTTTTAGAAATATTAATTTCTTAAAGAAATGAAATACTTGTTTTTGAGATATTAATTTTATGAACGATTTAGTAATTCAATATACTTGTTAAAATTCAGTTTCGTTGTTAATGTAGAAAAACTGGATATTCACTCTCCGGAGAGTTGACGTAAATTTATTTAATAGATAAGGGTTTATTCATAACTGATCGGATTGAAAATAAATTCTAAGGTTTCTTAAAATTAAAAAAAAATTGTTTGTGTTTCTTTATGTATTAAGTTGCATGATTTTATTCTTTGAACAAATCTTCATATCACTAGCATCTACGTTCGTAGGGTTATTCCGTTTCATTTACAAATTCACAGAGCAATGACTTTGTAATTACAGATAAGAATTTTAATTTTGTTAGTTAGTTTTAAAGGAAATTTTAACTTGATCTGGGGTGTCTTCTAAAGTATCACTCAGCTGTTTGGTGCCTTGAAGGCACTAACCGAACAACTACAAGGGCCGGATGTCGCGGCCATTTCATTATGGAAGCACCTAATAGGTGGCCACCGTTGCCTCCTAGGAAGAGACGGACAGTTACAACCATACCTTCTCCCGTATTCTGAACCGAGCCCATCGCTACGGCAGTTAGGGTCACTAACACTATACCGACTGGGCGACTAAAAACATCCAAGTGCATCATAGTGTTAGTGAAACTGACATATCACATATGCAGGCTTGCAGCTACGAAGCCACAAAGTACACAAAAAATCAACGCACCAAGAAGGAGTTGCCCGATGGAGACAAAAATTGGTAGATAGGAAAATTGTGTATAGAATAGAAAATGATTAAAATTTCAGAAAAATTTAATGATTTATTTCAGAGTACATAGTTACAAAGTAACAAGCTCAATAAGGTGTTGACCCCTCTAATCTGGATGTGAGCTGCCACGCCGCGTAGCATAGACTGAAAAAGCTTCCGGATGATCTCCAGCGGTATTTCTTGGCAAATTTGCTTCAATTGTCGGGCTAGGTCACGAACATTTCCTGGTAGATGCAATTGCCTTCATTGTATATCGGAATGCTCGATGGGAGAGAGATCTGGCGATTAGGCTGGCCAAGGAAGATTTTAACAAGCTGTAAGACAGTTCATAGCAACACGTGTCGTATATGATATGGCATTATCTTGCTGAAAAGCAAGGCCAGGGCAAAAGGAACGGTAGCAAAAGATATCTCAGAATGTCGTCGACGTACCGCTGTGCTGTAAGTGTGCCTTTAATGACCACCAAAGGGGGTCCGGCTATCAAGGGAAATGGCATCCTAGACCATAACTCCTGTTTGAGGGCCTGTGTGGCGTGCAATAGTGAAAGCAGGATCGGCACGCTGTTTTGGGCGTCTCCATGCACGTCTTCGATGATCGTCACGACACAGTTGGAAGCGGGATCTACTAAAGGATATACGTCGCCAGTCAGCATCATTCCAACCTGATCGAGCCAAGCACCACTGTAATCAGTCTCGAGAGTGTGCAGGCGTGAGTGGCAGGTGGCGCAACGGTCTATACGAGAATAGATTTCGCTCTATCAGCCGTCTGTGAATGGTCATGGTGGACACACGTGTGCGGCTCACACGTCTGATAGTTGATAGCGATGAATTAGGCGCTGCGACAGCTGATCTTACAATCCCGCTGTCCTCCAGATTTGTTGTGGCCTTAAGTCGACAGCTACCAACATGACGCTGCCACTGTCCACCCATTCTTGCCAGCATCTTCTAATCGCTGCATCGCTTCGACTCATATGACGAGCGATTTTCCGATTTGTCCAACCTACCTCTTTCAAACTCTGACAGTTGCTCGTAATGAGCTCGAATCCTGCGAAGAGGCCTTTTTTCAGTCGTTGAAAGTTATCCTAATTCGCAATGCAACAAAAAGTTTTAACAACAATTCAAGAACAGCTCCTTAATAGTACATCTGCTGGATGAGCAGTTCCGATGCGCTGGAGATCGCACTATTCATTCATTGGACACAATTTTAATATTTGGTCAGAACATTTATGCATACGAAATTTCAAAGCAATCGGATGGTTCTTTCTTGGTGCGTCGATTTTTTTTAATAGAGTACATATTGACCTTCTAGAAAGCATGGAAAGGAAAGATATATAAAAGGGAAAGATGACTGAGAGGGAATCACATTGAAAGGGGATTTAGTTATGCAGATCAATAGCAGTAGCTAATTAAGTTCTTATATCAACAGTCTGACACGACTGACTGTTTTATTGCAGTCCCCGATTAAGTAACGAATAAGTTCCCTATTCTCTAACGAATCGAACAAACGAAAGCGTGAAATTCGCTACGGTATGGGTTGCGCGGAAATGAGAATAGATTATTTAAATGGAAAACTAAATTCAATTCTAGAATGGGAAACTGCTAGCTTTAGAATAGGAAAGCTTAAAATTCGAAAATCTTTTTCCACAATCAGATTTCACAAGCTTGTTAACGTGAATAGAGTTGTGTATGGGCAAGCTTTGCTACCTCTAAAATGTTTTAGAATACATTTTTAAGATATAAAACACTTTCTGACCAGAATGGTCTCAAAAATGATATAGTAAGATCAAGAAAAATAAAAAAGATCTGCTATACAAAATGCAATAAATTTTTCATTATTTTAGCACATTTTTCTTGCATTTAAAATTATGCGACCTGAAATTAATAAATAAAATGAATTTTTTTGTATTTCTAGATAATAAAATATTAATAAGTAGTTCTAATTTATTTATTTATCGACTCCTAAATGCAAACTGAAAAGGATGTCATAAATAGTAAATCTTTTAATTAAATAGCTCGATCAATTTTTGAGACACGAGAATCAAATTTTTTGTGATCCATTTTTTATAACAAGTACAAAATTTTCCGAAATATAATAACAGATATCGGAGGGCTGTATAAAAAGTTAGCTTTCGTAAATTTTATAACATGAATTTCTTAAAGACTAAAAATGTCAAAACATTAATGTTTGAGTCATTTAAAATAGTTATGTAACTGGAAGTATATGTTTAGGACCAATGGTTGCGAAAATAAAAGCCGGGAAAGGAATAGTGCAGACACAATGTATGTTTCCTCCTATAAGTGTATATTGCATATTCTGTATTTCCAACTAGCCGAGTGACGAATGCTGTCATGTGTTTAAAAAACAATGTGTACATTTTTGCACTTCTTTAACATGAAATTATAGGAACAAAAGAATAAGTTCAAAAACGCTAATTACTGATGAGGAAAATTACACTTTTCTCTCGATTATCGGGCCTAATGCTGGAGAAGAAGGAGACGGATAGTCCAAATTATCAATTTTCATGTATATTGTATGGGTTTATTTTTTTTTAAATCAGTAATTTTACTTTGTTTTTGAAAATGTTTAAATATATGTCGAATTCCAATGTGTATGTTTCGAGAAATGGTATTTTATTATTGTATTCGAATCCCCTTTGGTCAACAAAGTCCGAGAGAATTTCAGCAGTAGTCAATGCTATCTCAGGACAAACATAATTGTCAATATTTTCCTCGAGTGTATTTTCAATATCACTCTCTGCCCCTTCTGTTCTTGTGAGATTTGAAATGATATCCGTCTTTACACAAGCACTGAATGCCCAGCTCAGTCCAATCACTAAACTAAATCACCAGCTCAGTCTATATCACTAAATCATCAAACTGTTCCTCGAGGTTTTCCAGATAGATATATTTGAAGAATTTTACCTTTTCAATTTTTTGGTATACAGTTTCAGTTATTGCTCAGTTTTCTTTACAATTAGATAAATATTTGATTTCTATATACTATATTAGGTCTGATTTCTTAAATATACATCTTTCTCCAGGATCGAACCAGTGTTATTTGTCGTATTTTGGACCAATATTTTGTTGCTCCGTTTATGTTATCCAACAGTGAACGTTTCTCCACAACTTCCTTAAATCATCATTTTCTTGAGCAAGAGTTATGAGAAAACCAGAATGGTAAGTCTTACCGATGATTTTACATCTTGATCCAAGGACTGAATTAAACTGTTAATATTTAGTGATAAAACTTTAATCATCATTAGACCATCCATTGTTTTTAAATGGTCTTGTTTGTATGAGAAGATGCATTATCTAATAAGAAAATGCTTTTTCTGGTAATCCTTTACTTTTAAAATAATCCCCTTACTCATGAGCCTATTTAGTTCCTAACCAGTGTTCGAACATCTCTCTCTCTTCCTCTATGTAGCTTTTTGATTGTAATAATCTACACGGAGATATTTCATTTCAGTCCCCATAAATGATTAGGTTTTTTGCTTTCTCAATCACCAAAGTTTCCTTTTATATCTTCCGGATATGTTTGCATAACATATGACTATAATGCGCTTTTTTACATAATTTCTGCCCGAAAGTGGACTTTTGTTTTACTGAAGAAAATGTTTTTGTTGGCAAACACTTTCAGTATAGGCCTATCTCATCTGCATTAGGGATTTGATCAGGTTACAAATTTTCTTGTTTCAAATGTTCCTCAAAATCGATATGGAATTTATGAGTGGCTTCAGTACAACAACTGGGACATTTTCCTTGTAAAGTGACTTCTTGTATACACCGTTGCTTAAATCTTCTAACCCATCATGATGAGACCTCAAAGCTGCCTTCTAATCTCAACGTTTCACGGAAAACTTGGATTTCTCTTCGCGCGTCTGCCTTCTGATTATTGGCATTCCTTCTGCTAGCTGCTTGTTAAACCATGTCAGGTTCTATGATTGTGAGATTTCGTGGATTAGAGTTTCATGCTCTTTCGGTTAGAAGGACCTGCCGCACTATGACAATCTCTTGCGAGAGCTTGTAACTTCTTTTTTTTTTTTTTTTTTTTAACAATATCACGAATCTGTGAGCCAATTCCATATTCTTCGACGCGATTTTCTGGCGATTCGCCATGTTCAAATCTTATAATTGATGTAAGTTTTTATTTTAATGTGAAAACACTCCCTTGCGCTCAGTACTTGTAGCATGTTCTTTATTCATTTTTTAGTTGTAAAATATTAAATCAATTTTTAAAAGAATAAGAAGAAAATATGCAAAAAATACATACGAAAAAAAAATCCCAGTGATCAACAAAAGCGATTCCTTCGACTATGCATGCAGAACGTATAGAACGAATTCTGAGAGAGAATTGTTGAAACTAAAACCTAAAGACGGAATTCAGTGTTTTCCAAAGCATGTTCGGACTTGCATGCGTTTGTTTCTTACACACACTTCGCCTAGTGTTGAGTGTATGTGCGTAGGCACCAACAGTTTCGGACAAACAGCAAACTGGATATTCTGCATTCAGAAAATCGAAATCACAGTCTATTTTATGAAACATACAAGTACACAAAAAACATTAATTTTTTACGCGCATTAGAAAGTGGATCATCTTCTTGCTATACAGTGCGTCTAAATGTATTAACATCAGTTTGATACAATTGGTATTTGTTTTATTTAACATTTTAATTTTATTCATTTACAAGAATTAGACTTTTTTTAAGAATTGGACTTATTCAAGTCATTTTGTTTTGAAAAAATAGCTTTTCAGTTAAGGATTCGGATTTTTTGTTATTCAACAAGGTTCTCAGCTGATTCGTAAAATTGGTATAGATGGGCATATAAACAAAAGGAATTTCTAACCTGTAGGAAAGTTTAATCAAATATTTGCCAGCAGAAGATAAGATGAAGTATTATGCATCAAAAAACGCGTAAGGAGAATAAAAGTAATATTTTCTTTGATATTTCTTTACAGAATTTGTGAAGTCGTTTTCATTTTTCCAAAGGAAATTGAATTCTGTGAGAGATCTTAAAGAATAAAGAGCTGATTTGAAGAGAGTAAACGCATTTGAAAGCAAACATCATAAATAAAAATGAATGCTTTTTTTTCATATTCTTAATAATTAGTTTTAATTATGAGTATATTCTGAAAGAATTCCTCTTTTGAATGCTTTTCTTTTACTGTGATTATTCTTCAAAAAAAAAAAAAAAAAAAGAAAATAATGCACATTTAATGAGCTTCTTTTTTTACAGCTTTTCATATTTATGTCGTTATTCCTGATTGCCTTACTATGTTTTTAAACAATTCTAGAAAAGGCGTATGATCTCAATTATATGATTTGCTTTTTATGATGATTAGTTCGGTTTATTGTTTGACAAAAAGAAACTCTTTATTATGAGCTCATTTAATTAGAAAATAAAGACTAAGTCGTATACTAAAGCTCAAAATTGTATGCCATTTTCTAAAGCCTATCTTTCCCCGAGGGCTAAGAAAAAACAAAAAAGAAACACCTTTTTTTTTACACCAGCATAAATATATTCCTAAGAAAAAATAACCCTCAGTATGCACAAAGCATTGAATAAGAAACGTATTTGCATGAAAATCTCTCGCCCTTTTCTTTTTACTACCAGACTCTTGAGACGACATTGCTTTCTAACGCGATCTTATTTTCTTAAGTTAATTTGATTCTTCCTTGCTAATTTCAAAATCGTAACCTTAACTATGCATGATTTTCCTTTGTTTTAATTTTCCAGAAGGTAACTTTTAAAGCTGTTCATCTGATACGAAAATCTGAGCAGCAACATAGAACAGGTAAGTCTTTATAGCAATTTACACGTGTCACTTCTTCTTAGAAATATTTCCATGGAAGGCATTTGAAGTTTATGCTTGCTCGTTTTTGTTTTATGCCAAAAATACAGGAACAAATGATAAAAAAATCGGAAATATTTACATTTTAATGGGTTTGTTAAAAGTTTCATATGTTCTCACTGGCTCGCAGTTTACTGATCTCTTAACACTACTCGAGCCTGCTAACACAATATTTTTTGTTTTTTAACTTATTAAACATAATTTTCTTTTCAATCATACTGCATAAAATTCAACAGTAAAATCACAAAGTTCTTAAAAACAATGTATTTTTACAATTCCCGATAGAGTGTTAAGTATTGATAAGCATTTCAAAAAACTTAAGCAAATACGAATGATATTGTTACGAATTTCGTATTTATTTAGAATTGTAATTAAAATTTCTTTATTTTCCCGTGCAACGCAGACGATTTTTGAAGAGAAAGCTACGCCGAAAAAGTAAAAAGAAAAGAGCGCGTGCATTTAAATATTTAATAAATATCTCGTAGTTGCTGTTGCCATCCACAAAAATCGAAAAAAATTGAGGTTTTACCAGAATATTCTAGTGAATAATTAAAAAGGTTATAAAAGCCGAATTAAAACACCTCATCTCAGTTGTAGCTGTTTAAAGCGAACTGCTGTTTGTTTACTTAATGCTGTGACTGACTGTAGCGAATTCGCTGTGAGATTAAATTAACTTTATCTGTTTTGAAATGAATTTTGTTTAACGTTCGAGATATTGTGATATTGTGCGAATATCTCTGAGGAAATATTTCAGTATTTTGTTTTATTTCGTGTGAAAAGAATACATTTTATTAACTTTTGAACGACCCGTGCATTCAATCCATTACGAAACCGTACGCACGCAACAGTATAT
The DNA here is from genome assembly GCA_000611955.2 of Stegodyphus mimosarum. Classification (NCBI taxonomy): domain Eukaryota; kingdom Metazoa; phylum Arthropoda; class Arachnida; order Araneae; family Eresidae; genus Stegodyphus; species Stegodyphus mimosarum. The sequence continues at coordinate 214,456 of KK121844.1, forward strand.
TATATTACTGATTAAATATTAACGACTTTAATAGTGGAATGATAGAGAGCTGATTGTTTAGGTCGTCATCTTTGCCCGGTTCAATTCTAGATCTAGAGGAAATAGGCATAAATGAGAAATATAAAGACGAGTCCTCTATCATTTCATTATTGAAATCTTTAGAATTTCTGTTGTAGCTAGAATCTAAAGTCCTGTAAATCCTACTAGACAAATATCGAGTTATCGCTGCGCATTAAACTACGAAAAAATACGGAAGAAACTTGAAGTAACCTTTTTATTAGTGTTAACGTAATATAACAAGTATGCAACTAGTGCTACATAAGAAATTTGCAGATATTTAAATTAACGCAAGAGACAAGTAAATTCAAATATTGATAACGTAATCTAACACTAAATATTAAATAGACTAAAAATTAGCTGACTAAGAGTATTTTAAGTCATCGGCTACCGAGGATACTAAAGCCGGAATAGAACTTTTAATAAAAGAGTTGGCGAAGAATACTAACAACAAGATCGCAAATAGTAAAAGTGTGAGGCGCCTATTAGGTTAACTGCATTGTCAAATGTATGAGCCATTATGAGTTTAATTAATAATGGGCGCCCCACGCTTTTATTATTGCTATATAAAAGTGTTATTGAATTCTATAAATAGAATTATTTAATCTATTATTCCCATTAAACTGCATGATTATGTCTTTTCGCCTTTTCGTACATTAATTATCACATTCATTTTAAGTAAATATTTACTGAATAAAAACTTTTCTTAATTGTATTTTTTCTAACATATGCTCATTGGTAACATACAGTCTTTCTGGGTATGATTATTAGTTGTGAGGCCTGCTACGCTAAATTCCAAATAAGGCATTAAAATTTATACCTCTTCTTCTTTGATTAATGCTTTTGCTGGTGTAGTGTAACCTGGATACAGCTTTCGATAATAAGATGCTGAAATAATCAGTCATTCCTAAATCTTCATTCATTAATAGCTATTTTATGAGAATTAAATGTTTTTTAAAATTACAAGAAATCATTTGGGCAGCTACCATTGATGAATAAACCAGTCTTGTAAAACATGATGACATGATAGGAGAATAAATATGATCACACCAAAAGTATTAGACAAGAAAAAAAAATTGAAAGGGATAAGAAAAAGCGCGACAGAGAAAACTCATTATTATTTCGCTGACTGATTTTATGTAAGAGAAGAATCATCATTTATCTTTCTGTTACAAGGACATGGAAACAGATTTTGAATATCAGACATGCAGCAGAGAAATAAATGAAAGCACGTTCTCCTTTTGAAATCTGTAAAAAGAAAATTTTTCAAAGCAGTCTTAAAATAACCTAGAAGGATAAACCTTCTGAAACCAAATGTATGCTGGATGTTAGAAAAATAAGAAAATTTTTAAACTTCTTTCCAGCAAATATAAGAAGTTATTATTTGCTTCAGAAATTTCGAAAAATACACTTCTATTTAAGGTTTATTTTCTGAAGAAAGTTTCGGACTAATTTTATAATGGAATGAAGGGAATATGAGTTTATTACATATACGCAGTTAATATATAGGTGTATGAGTGAATTAACACATTCGATTCTTGCTTATGCGTAAAGTGCTAAATTAATATGGGACAAATGTTCCCATATTCAGTCCCATATTCAAGATATCAAAAATCAGCTACGAAGAAGGAAAAAACTTCATTTAGGAGGATGGGGCTAATTTTTCGGAAATTTGAAATAGATAGTGATTTTCCTCTTATTTTGGTTAGGGGTGAATAGTGCAAAAATTTACCAAGCTCTAATAAAACTGCATGACATATAGAATTAACAAGGAACTAAGTGACAGTTCTAGTAAGAGCTGATACTTGTTTCTTTTATTAGGTCTACTTACTTTGTTACGTCTTATTGCAGAAAAGAGCTTTCGGAAAAATCACCATCCACTTTGACCGATTTCTTCCCTGTTTTCAAACTATTCGAAAAACAAAACTGATAAATAGAGCACTTAAATTCTGCTTTAAATATTATGCGCTATTCTGAAATGTTCTACACGATTCTAAAGACTAAACGAACACGGCGCCATCTAACGGCTTTAAAAAGAATTGATAGCCAGAATGAAACAACTGTGACCTAAACTTAAGATGGGTGATGTGTACGCAATATGAGTGTCGTGAAAGCAGTGTTCTAATATAAACTCTATTTGAGTGGGGACTTCGAGGTGTAGTTTTTCGAAATCTTATGCGGACAGTACCCTTCCTCTTGTTTCGAAGGAGAAATATGCAAAATTTCATCAAGTTTGGAATAAAGCTGTAGATTTGTATGACACACAAACAAACGGACACTGTTCTGTACACGAATATATATATAATATATATAGAGAGAGACATCGCTTCCTTCGTACTTTTGCCACGCAAAATTCAACAGTAAAATCATAAAATTTTTCAATGCAACATAACTTTAGAAGAGTGGCTGCTGGTAACTAAAATTAGTGGGGGTGCTGTTACAAAAAATTTTAACTTTTGTTTTAAAATTAAGTAAACGGAAACAAACATGTATAAAAAGAAAATTTATTTTGAAACTTCCATGAAATCTTACAAGAGAAAAATTAAACACTTCTTAATTACTTTAACCTAAATTGTTGCAGTCAAATCTTTATCTCTTCATTTAAAAATGAAATCCATTCTTCTTGTTTTAATTTGCGCGAAAAGATCAATGATTATTCTTTTTAATGTTAAAAAGCAGCGTTCTGCGTCTGATGTAGCCATGGGAACTGTCAAGAGAATTTTTATCAGTTTCGTAATTTCACTAAGAACATCATCTGGATTATTTTCCAAGATAAATTTCAGTAGCTCAATTAATTTGCAGTATTCATGAATATCAGATCTACAATAAAATAATTTTAGTTCAGTTTCAAACTTTTCTTTGTCAGTCATTGGATATGCTTCAGTGGTCAGTACTATTTATTCTGCAGGATGTTCTTTCCTAAAACTAGCGAAGCTTGAACAATTTAGCAGCTGCTAAGCGTTTAGTGGAAGAATGTCTTTCCATTATATCAATACATATAAAGTCACATATTTCCTTCTTAGCTTCTGCCATCAGTGTCTTTGAAGAATTCTCACAGTACTTCGAGTTTCTTAATTCTAAAATATCAGTTTTGAAATTTATGATATATTCATTAACTTTAAACACACTAATTTCTCTGGATTGCATTCGGTTATATATTATTTCAACATGAGGCATAATCTGATAAAAAAGCTCAAACCAAAACTTGAAATTATCATCATTTAGATAATTTGAAATTCCTGTTGCCTCTGCAATAGTTTAATCTCCATTTGATGTTGACTGAATTTCAGTAAGGCAATTTTTTAAAGGTTGCAAATTTTCATGAACTGTGTTTATGGTCCGTATGCTGAAGTTCCACCTTGTGGAGGAAGGAACATGCAATGCTAACGGCCATATGCTTCTTTAGAATGGACACACGTTGCGGTGATCTTGAAAAGAACGTTGGAATAGCCAGAATGTTAGAAAAAAATATTTCTCCGTTTCGTGAAATACTTGCTGCATTTCTCATTATTAAATTAAGTTGATGTGCATAACAGTGAATGAAATGTGCATTAGTAAAAACTGCTTTTATTTTTGCTTGAACTCCAGCTTTTTTGCCTTTCCTGACATTTGCACCATCAAATGTCTGAGCTATGAATTTTTGTTCATTTCCCTGAAGGATTATGTCCAGTTGTTCTAAAATACATTTTGATATGCCATTTGCAGTTTGATTTTCTGGAATAAAGAATCCCCAGAAACGCTCAAATATTTCTCCATTCAATACATTCGACCATTTAAGAACAAGGACTATTTAAGTGTGTTCCGAAACATCTGTTGTGTCATCAGCCATTAAAGTTACAAGCTTTTCTAATTTCATTCCTTATCTCCTCATGATATATTTGAAAGAGGCAGACAAGTATCTCGTTGTGAATGGTCTTAGAAACACCTTTTAAGACTGCACTAGTTTCTAAGTGATTCTTCAAATCTGAATCTAATTTAGAAGTAAAATTTACCAATCTCTAAATACCCCTGGATTTACTGAATCGTCTTTTTCATCATGTCCACGTATGGAAATTTCAAAATTTCCACAAAAGAAAATACAGTCTATTATTTTGCAGAAAATTTCACGGTTCTTTTTAAGCTTTATGTTATGCTCATTGACTGAAAGTCTGCATCCCTCACTAAGTTTCTCCTTAATACTAACGGTTCCTAAAAGTGCAGTGAAACTACATTATCAACATGTTTCTTTGACTTCTCATGCTTTTCAGTGTTTCCTTTCATTTTTTTTATATTTCTGAAACCGTCTTTTGTCCACGTTACATCACCTCCAAACAGCAAGAACGGGAAACGGAACAGAGCATTTTTTACTTGACAACCGTAAAGCCAATTTTTCCGCTGGTACCATTCAGAACTGAAATTACGAATATATTTCCTCTTGTTTCTTATGTCTGCCTGACATATTAGAATATCAGTTGTTGAACTACCTCTTTTCTTAATTGTAATTTTCTCATGGAGAGACAGCTGTGAAAACGAAAGCTCTTGAAGTTCACTTACAGTCACAGAATTTATTACTTGAGGATGCAAAGACATGGTTAAAGTTTTCTGTAAAATAAAAGAACCGAAAAAAAAATGAATCAAATAGAATAGCTGAAAAATAATCTAACCAAGAATATGGTGTAGATGTTTTAATCACAGCACACGCGGAG
>KK121844.1:226725-276667 GCA_000611955.2 Stegodyphus mimosarum
GATATATCAAAAGAGATTGTAATTTTAAGCTGAATTTTTTTTTCTTTTAAAGGGATTCTGTGTCGCAGTTAGGTTAGGTTGGCAAAGCCCACGAAGGCTATCTGCCTGAGCGGATGGGTGTCTTCGCGAAGGACATTCTAATGAAAACCCTCTCGTATTCACGTTACCCACTGAAAAGCCATAAAACCTCAGTGAAAATACTGAGAGTTGTGTGGTTGAATTTTACGCTATAATTAGGAAAAATGTCTGTGAAATACTTGAAATGTTACAGCAAGCAACACTGTAGTATTTCAATGGTGATAATGCATCAAAGATGGCAGAACTCAGATTCCATAGATCTGCAGGCCATCTACTGCAATTACACATGCCTGCGCCTGCTAAAATATGCTGCTGAACTGTTAATAATATTCAAAGAATCAGAGATTCGATGATTTTAAAACAAAAGATGAAAGAACAGGGTCTGCAGATTTCCCTTACAACAAATAAAAGAATTGTACATTAAATATTTCATTTGAGCTTCATAACTGAACATAAAAGGGAGAAGCAATTTTTGAGTAAATATATAGTTTTCTTTCTGGATTAAATAGATCTATGAGGATGTGTATACTTATGAACAAAATGAGAACAAAAATGCATTGAATGGAAATCATCGACCATTTCAATCAAGGCCATTTTACAAAATCCAGTTTTCTTTTTGCCAATACATCAACCAAACTAAAGCCAGTATATCAGTTTTCTAATATATTAACTAAACTTTACCAATTAAGTTTTAATTAACTTATGAATTAATTTTTGCCAACATACCAGTTAAACTAAAGCTATAAACAAACTAATAATGTCAGATAGTATAAATTATTTTATTTGGCGGAATCAAGGCTGTGCAAGGCAAAAGGTGCGCGAATGCGAAGCAAGACCGATGATTGTGCCACAGCTCCGAACTGGCCCAACGGCATCACAGTCCGTTACTACAGCCTTTTCCATACCACACCTGGGACCTTCCACCATTTCACAGCGCTTAGCTGAGGCGGCGTTGAGTTCACATTAAGACATCTGCCTTTAAACATGAACAGAACCTGAAGTCGTATCGTAGCCGATCATCATGGCTGCCAACAGATTGGCATTCCACTTCAGTGTTGGAGGAGATGACCATCGGAGCAATGTGTGGATAGGCCAGGGACACCGGTCCCAATCATCCTTTGTTTTACAGAGGCATACAGCTGTTACCCCTGGTGTGATGATGTGGGGTGCTACCTCTTCTGGATTGTCTCTGAGCTGTTAATACTCTTTCTGGCCAGCACTGTCACCAGACCTTTCGCCAATTAAGCATGTATGTTATATGGTAGGCTCCAGATTTCAAGACACCTCAAAATGTGGTAGAGAAACAATGGAGAAATGCCTGAGAACTCAAAATGTATCTCAGGATTAGATTAGGAGTTTTTATCACTCCTTATTTCAACTTTTACGCACGTATCGCTGCTGGAAGGGGTTTCACCGTTTACTGATTTGAAGATTCAATATGCAGTTGGCGGCTACAGACAAGTCTTATGACCTTGAACTTTAATCATTTCCTTAGCATTTATAGAACCCTCTTTTTCAGCTGCAGAAATGCAAATGACAAAAGAGAAGCCTTTATTCAGGCAATAACAATGAGATGAAGGATATCGAGCTACTAGCGACATCGACTGACGAAAAGTTAAACCAACTAAAGTTAATTATCCCAATTCCAATCTGCCTTTATCCTCAACTTTTAAGGAAATTGCTTTATAGTTACATTCATTTTCAGTCAGTGGATAGCGAAAGTAGCTTCACTTCCTTCCTCTCCTTGTTATCGCTCTGGAACAGGTTTCTCTTTCGTCAGTTACACTATTGAAGTTGAAAAGGAAGATTCTATATTTAAACCTTCGAAACTAGTCCTGAAAATTTATATATGTTACACTGATTCTTGTTGTCTTAGCACTTCCAGTAATTCGGCGTATGATTTTAACTAATTCTAAGTTTGCTTATCCAGTGATAAAGAATATTATTCCCAATTTTAAAATAGTCTCTTAACAAAAGAATTAAAAACAAAAATGAAAATCAAGACAAAGTCTCCTATAGTGCAAAGCAAAATATAAATTGTCTAGTCATTAACTTTTCTGCAAGCAGAAGGCAAAAAAAAAAAAAAATGAACAATGCCCTTGCCGGAATTCGAACCTGAACCTCTTAAATACGTGCCAAATGGGCTACCATTATACCACGAAGGCATTCTAGAAGGAAGGTGAAATACCTTATATTTTAAAGGGCGACTGGGATTATGGGACTCAGTCGCCAAATCCTGATGGTGACGAATTATTGTCCACCACATTGTAGTTCGAGCGCCACTGTAGAGTCATTAAGTTTTCCTGGAAGCAGGAGCAGAGTGTACTACCGTTGAGGGAGAAAATACCTTATAAAATAATTAAAATTACTAAGTAAAAATATTTTAATATTTGGTGAAGTAGCTGTTCTTATCAGCTTAAAAAAAGCTTCCAGTTTTAAAGGGGATTAAAACTGGTAGGTTCTGATGAATGTTGAAGGCTTCAAGGAAATACCTTTTCTAATAAAAAGAAGATTTTGGAGAGGGGAAAATAGTGATTAGCTAAGGAATGTTTATTATTCTGTAACAAATTAATATAATAGACTAAAAAATAAATAAATGAAAATCCATTTTTAAATATTTGAAAAGCATTTTTAATGTACGAGTTATTTTCACCCAAAACTTATTTGAGTTGTACAATTTTGACCCCATATGCTTGAACTGCATTAGCTTTTACTAGATATATGTATTTTCAAATTTCCGTATTTATCAACTTGATCAAACTCATCTTTGCTTTAAAGAGAAGTATTTAAAAGTGTAATACAATTTCTCCTCAGAAAAGTGCAGAATACAATAGGTAAATGTTCCAATTTAAGAATGAAGAAATATTGTATTGCTTATGTCCTCTCAGTCTTCCTCTGCAACAGCGTCCTCGCTCGATGAAATTCGTAATCTTTTCTTCACGTATATGCCTATCGAAATGGCTAATAACAACTTCAATTTCCGCTTTAAGTTTTCTTGATGTTTGTCTTTGAATTCGAACTTTTTGGTAACGATAGTAACACTGCCAAGTCTTATAGCAATGGTTTCAATAGACTGGTTAGATCGAGGTCATGGTGATTTAATGTCTGCTATCAAACCTGTATCCTCAAACTTTTTTATTAATCTGCGAACTGCCGTTTCATTAGGTGCACATTCACGTGCAAAGATTACATGGAGCTTTCTAATAGTGTGTGCTTAACTCTTGGCGCCATTCTTGCAATGAATTTTCACAATAAAAATTCGTTATTTCTTTATGCATCCTACATGCCGACAAAGTTGCAGCGAACTTGTGAAGTAAACAGGGAATAATAAAATTCCAGTGCTACCAGGTAAAATCGAACACTACATTCTTAAGTAGGAACATTTCCCTGTAGTAAATATGTAAAACTACTTTCCATTTTTTTTCGGTATTCTTTCGGTCATATTAAATCCAGCGCTTTTCTTGCGATACCTCTATCAAAAAGAAATAAAAATGCTACTTGAAAAGTTTTCCTTTAGAAAACTTACTTCGTAAATTTCTTCTTTTATGAGCAGGAAGCCTTAAATCATGAATGCGAAAAGAATAAATAACTAAACATATTAAATTTACGTTATTTTTACTTACATCATGTTTAAATACTATCACATTTATGAATTTTTAGGATACAATATCCTTATGCTTTAATTATAACAATTTATTCAATTTAGTATACATCGTCCTTATGTTTTAAATCGTTTTAAATAGCATTTTATAGTCTTTTGTGCTTTGATTTCTACTAATTTGAAACCATTAAATAATGTATGACGTTAATGCATCTGCTGATTTCGGATAATAGCAAAACTCTACGATAAAATCGATTAAATTAGAGCTAATAATCGATTAAATTATCGCAGAGGTAATCGAATATAACTTCTTTATGTTGAGAACTGAATAGTAATTTGTTCGAATATTTGAATGTCAATTACCAGCTGTGCAGAACATAAACTATACTAATAGCTCATCATTCCCAATTTAATAATTCATCTTCTAAAATGCTTTAAAAGAATAAAATCAAATATTCTTATCTTAAACAAACGTGTAAAAGAACTAGTTGTTATCAAGCCGAAAATCTACATTATTGGAAAAGCAACCAAGTTTGGCATTAGAAGATGATAAATTCAGAAAGTCATTTGCAACTCACATCAAACTTGAATTTCAGATAATGATTTGAAAAGAAGAAAAAATAAATAAATTATGCAATAACGAAATTAAACAAAAGCCGATGGGAATTTTTATTAAAGGTCTGCGCGCTCTTAAATCGATATTAATAAATGCTTTAAGTCGAAATGCGCCTGGTTGGTATCAGTATATATAAAGAAAAATGTCTGTCTGTTTGTGTGCTTGTGTGTTTGTTAGCGATTAACTCAGTCACTACTATGCTTATCGTCACCAAACTTTCTACAGAATTCTTTTCTGGATCTGCAATTATTTATGATGAAGTAATAACATGACAAGTTTTTTTCTTACCATTGAGCATAGTAATTTTAATAGCTGGTTTTAAATACATGATTTTATTTTCTAGATCTTCAGCTTCTGGGAAATTAATTCTTAATTCAGTAGGCTAATTATAATTGCTTAGTTTAAAACCCTTTTAGCAGATACAGCAGAATTATCACATAAATATTAGATTCCAGTTTAAAAAATTTTGCGACTTTTTTGTTTTAAATTTTTTTAAAAATTGTTTTGTCCTTTTGAACTTTTTTTTTTGTAGAATTTATTTTTCTTAATTGTACTATCTTCCATACATGAGAAAAATTGAAATTTTTGCTGTTTAAACAAATCCATGTTCTCAATAAATAAGTAAATAAATGAAGATAATATAGTAATAGTTGTAATAATAGTGTAATCCATGAAAAGGCATCTGTCAAATAATCGTAACTTTTCAGTTTCAGAAAGCTGCACAGTCTGGTCAGCATTAATGGACGGCAACCAAGGATTAACGATTATAAATCCTGAGTTCCCAGTGCCCAAGGTTAAAAACCATTTACCTCTAACTAAGAAAAGTATGGAACACAGAACATTTAAGACAAATTAGATTGAAGAATCTTTTAAAAAGTCGCATGACCGAGAAGTTAAAAATGATGAATTTCCTTCAGTGTCCATTGTTAATAACTATTGATCTCTGCATCAGAAACGAATGCAATACAGCCAGTTTAAAGGAAATTAAAAAGAAAACTTTTAGGAAGTCAGCAAATATGACTCTTTTCTAACATATCATTTTGTACGAGATAATATTTGAATCTTTATATTGTTTTTATATATAGAGATTAACAGATTGAAAATTCTACGTAAATAAATATTTGTTAGCAAGCAAAATAGCAATTAACTTGATTCCAGAAAGTAATTGTAATATAACAATCTGTGAGATAGCAAACGAAGCTGTAATTCCGTAAAATTCTTTAGTTTGAAAATGAACAAAGAATTAAATCAGAACACCGAAATAAAACAAATAATTAAAATGAAAAAAAAAACTTCATTAATTAATTTGCGTTTGAGGCTGCGTCAGCAAGCTCAGATGCTCATTTTAATTAATTATTGTAATGACTTAAAACTCGAAGTCTGTTAAAAACATTTCAATAAACCTTTTCGTTCTGATTCTGGTAATATTTTTTAAACAATGAAGCGTAAAAGCGTTCAGTTAATCAAAATGAAATTGGAAAAATAATTACCTAAGAGCGACAATGTGCGATGTTGCTCAGAATATTTTTACAACAAGTTAATATTTCCTAATGAAAATTAATTTACCACATTTTGTTTCTAAATCTAAAACAATTGATAGAAAAAGAAAGATATTTAAAACCCAAAGCATGTGTATTTAAAAATATTACAACAAAATATAAAATCAAATTCTAAAACCTCAGATCTCGAAACCTACAGTGTAGGCTCTGTTATCCGGGTGTGGTTATAAGGTTTTCGGATTCTCCGTGCTTGGACACCACCCTCATGATTAGCTTTCCTCCTAACTTGCTGTGGAAGATGCAGATTTAACGAAGTTCCGGAAAACGTTGACTGTATTGGATGCCACATACAGTAGCAAATGCTTGTCGAAAATAAAACCAATAATACTTACTGATTTGATCATGAAGAAAAATTCATCATAATATAGAGATGAATCGAAGATTTATCTTATTGTGGCAACAAACGAAATTGTATTAAAAAAAAAGAAATGTAAACTTCTTCGAAAATGCCGACAGGGAAAATATCGAGGAAAGATTCGACGATGATTCGACTGAGCCGGGCGTTCAATGCTTCAGTGAAAAGGCTATCGTTTGATATGTCACAAGAACAAAAGAAGGAGAAACTGATTCTGAAAATACAAGCCAGGAAGGTATTGACAATTACATTAATCCCGAGACAGCAATTACTTCTTTTGAAGCTCTGTTGAACTTCATCAGCCGAAGTGGATTCGAATACAGTGATGAAATTAGCACTTCGAAACGTACGTAGCGAAATTCGACAAATATTTAAAAGTTCTCAAAAACAAAGTTAAATTATTGATTTTTTGTTTAGAAATAAACACATAAAATATGCATGAAAAATTGATAGCTTTTATTTTCCTTTTTTCCAGTTATCCGTAACCTATTTTCTCCATATTAACCCTTACAATCGAGAGTACATTGTATTAATTACATATTCATATGCTGGAAAAACAGTAGCTACAGGGTTTATTTCGCTTAAAATATTTTTACATGTCTTTGTATATCTGTCACACTTTTATCAGTCTGCGGTGATTCTCATCTTATTGCAATCTCCCTCTAAGCCCAAAAATTAACTAATGAATTCATGGAAAAACCGACCTTGAAAATGTGAAATAAAAAAAACACTTATGACTTAAAGAATAAAGTTTAATGAAAGTTATATCATTGCAAAGAAACTGCAATTTTAGTACAAAACAAATTAAAAATTGATATAAAAAATGTTTACGTATAAATAAAATATAATACTAAAATTTCTTAAAATGTACCGCAATATTTCCAAAATTTTATACCATCAAGTAAAACTCTTCTGTTTTAAATTTTCTTATCTTAAGGTGTAGAGACTGTCAAGTTCCAAAACAAGAAATGCTAAAAATCATATACGCTTTCGCCAAAATTCGAAGCACGGATCTGCCATTTGCTGAATAGACATAAAACCTACTTATATCAGAAGAAAACAAACGGGGAAATGCTGCAATTCCTTACGCCTTCACTTCTTAAACGGCAAATGGAGAAAATCTCGAAAGTCAGATGACAAAATCTCTGTAGTGAGGAATTATTGTCCACCACATTTTAGTTAGGTCACTACTACAAAGATACAAAGACTTACTTTTTTTTTCGAAACAGAGAAACATGATAAATCAAATATTCCATCTTCGTGATTCTAGCCAGGATTCTTTTTTGATGGCCAATTGGAGATGCTAACCGTTTACTGCACAAGCATATGCACGAGAGAATGACATAGTTCTTAGTTTAGGAAAAGATTAGTTCTATAAAAGAATATAAAACCATGCGCTTTAAAAAAAACGTTATTTCATTTTTAAAATAAAAATATAAATGTAAATGTTATTTTCTTATAAATTAAAATTCAGTAAAGAAACTGCTATATTTTATGAACTCCTTATCGTTAAGGTTCACAATTATATTGAACTATTCACACTTGTATTGAATTGCTTTCATCACGTTCAGGATTATATTCAATTATTTTTAAGCCTTATGAGAAATATGAAACTAATATTTATATTGAAATACTTTCGCAAGTAAATATGGTCATTCAAAATTCCCAGCATTTATATATAGCACTAATTTTTATCAGATTCATTCTAGAAATTATTGTCTGCTGCCTGTTATAAATGAGCTCAAATTTAATTAATTATATTCTTATTAATAATTCGCGACGTATTGGTATTTTTAAAAGGATATATTAAGACATGTATTAAGGGGAAAATTGTCTTGTGAATTTCTGTAATAACATTTCATTATATATTTCGATATTATAATTAGATTATATTTCGATATTATAAGCAGCGACCAATACTTACATATGCTCTTACTAATGCTAATTTTGTTATAGAATGATATAAAAAATTTCATCTCGTACGATTTTCTATTCCATGGAAGTCATATAAGCTTCTTTCTTAAATTCTTTGCAACAAGACATACTTCAAAATCTTATATACAGTAAAAGTATATACTATCTAACTACTAAGTATAATCTTATATACTCAAATAACTAGAATAGTTTCGAATTAAAAAACTTTTTAATGTAAAATGGAGCAAATAAGAAATTTATACTCCGATATGAAGCACGAATAGAACTATTCTGTTCGAATGAAACAAAAATTGTCGCCAGGCAGTCTGATTTAGTACTGGTAATGGATAAGCATGATTCAATGCTTTGGATTTACATAAACCAGAATTATTCTCAATAAGTCAGTTTAATTTTTGGAAAAAACGATATAAGGTACTTACGTATTATCCAGCGGACCGGTAAAGTTGGCTCTCATTGAATCATGAAATTTGACGAAGATCCCACCAAAGCTGCTCCACTCATTCCTGCAGAATTCTGAAATAGCTTAACACGTCTTCATTTAATAAGCAATTAATATTCGACCCGCCCAGTTTCTGGGCTTCGTAAAAAGGCTTTTGTAGGTTTGTACTATTTTGTTAGCTCTTCAGATTTTACAGTAGTCTCTACTTAGAATGTTTAGAGTGCAAACTTTCTTAGGGTAATTTTTCCAATCTATTACTGTTTGTCGACCAATTGCAGTTGACAATATCGAGTTAACTTGGATTACATCAAACGAAAGCGCAAATGATGATGAAGTTATCATTCTCACTTGTCAGACAAAGGTCAGCACAAGACCACGCCATTTATCGTGGCAAGGAGGCAATGCACTCGTCGTTGGCAAGAGCCTTGAGCGCCATATAGGTGACAGCTCGACTTTAGCTCAGTTCTGCTCCCCCCCCCCACTCTCATTTTGAAAGAGAGCACCCCGGAGGGACAGGTCCGAGCGGACTTTCGGTTCACCGCTGTTTAGAATGCCCACATACTATACAGACATTTAAAAACGCCGAGATTCGAACCAGGAAAATTTCGCGCATCTGGAATTCGGCATTTCCTGAGATTTTACTACGTTAAATATTGGAAGAATTATCTCCAATATTCACATATTAAAAAAAGTCATTAAAAATTTAATTGTATAATATTGTTTCTGGTTTTAATTTTATTCGTAGGACTCAACTTCTTTCACTGAAAGCAGACCAATGCTGTTTATCCGATTTTTTTAACAGCGAAGTTCTGTCTTGCAGATTCTTATTCAACTATAATAATGAAAGCATTTTAAAGAGAGTAAGACCTTTTTTGTCTTAAAAAAAGATTTTTCAAAAGAGAGTTAACTTTTCTGATTCCAAAAACATATAACATGTTTAGTTTTGCAGTATTAGACGATTGTAAATTAAGCTGATTATGACAGACACGTCCCTTTTTTAAAGAGACAGTTTTTAAGAACTGTCTTTTAAATAGTTTTTAACTGAGACACATGAATATTTTTTTCTGATTACTTTTCTCTATTTATGTCAACGTATTATGCAGAAACAACGTATTATGCATTCAGAATTACATCTATTAGCAAGAAAAATACTTTTCTGAAATCTGAGCTTGAAAGATGTTTAACTTGATCATATCTATGACTTGGTCTGGGCTAGTTTATTTAATTACGACTAAGCACGTAAAGACTAACTGCCTAAGGGAAGGAACGCCTTCGTGGAGGACTTTCTAAGGGAAACTGGCTCGTAATCACGTTACACATGGGAAAAATTACGAAAGCACTCATGCAGCCAATTCGTTCGCCTGGAATAGAACCCAAATCGGAGCTACCAGTGTTCAGCGGCTATACCTCTCGACCGATAGTGGGACTGCATATCCATAGATGGATCGAAGCTTTTAAAAATAGGTTTGAGATTTGTTGGTGTACAATCAAAATCATTGAAACCTGGAGAGGAGAATATAGTTATACGTTTTGGAAAACTTATAATTTGGAAAGGCAGAGCTGAAAATTTCAAATATTAATGTAATGTCAAATACGTATAAGGAAATTCAAAAGATTGACCAGATCCATTCTTTAAAGTTGAAAGAATGATTTATAAAATCGCTGGGGAAACAAGAATGTTTAAAAGACAAAATAAAAGAAAACGTGAAGCTCCACAACCGTCATTACAGCATGATTAGGAGCAAAAAAAGGTAAAAATCAGGAGAAAATGTGTTGATAGAAGGATTTTTCTTTTTCAAAATTGTTTTTTTTTTCAATATTTAAGCACATTTTTTAAAAATTCTATCCGTAAAACAATATTTGAATTTTTATTTCATAATGTTACTTCCCTAAATGTATTGAGTGAAACTATTTAAGTTCATATCTAAGAAAAAGTGAATTACTGAGACCCTGATTTTGCTTAAAAATGTGCTACATTTTTTAAGAATAAAATTTTTTTCTTGGATTAAAACATTTTTCTAAATTTGATTCTGCATGTTAAAATAAAAATAGATTCACTTAAATTTCTAAACATCTGCTTTAACATAATAATAATATGTAGTTTCTATAATGAATCTGAAATGAATTTAATTACGATAGTAATAAGGTTATTTAATAAAGAAAATGTTCACGTTTTTAGCTGTCGAAATGTTCTCGCTTCTTTTAAATAGAATTTCAGAGATAATGCTTTTAATCTCGTGCAAAAAAAATTTTTTTAATCTTTTGAAAACTTTTTTTTATCCAAGCTATTTTTTAGCTATTTAATTATACTTTTCTACGCTAAGTTGATGACGGGAAGCAATTAAATAGCTCAATAAAATGCAAAAAGGAAGTCTCGCGTTTAAAATCCTATTTCAAAATGCTTCGAGCTTGTTATTTAAAAAATTCTGTTTCTAAACGTTATCGACTGCGTTAGCTAATTTCCTTTAGGACTGCATTTCCGCGCCGAAAGAAAATTACTAATTGTTAAGTATTATTGAGAGCAACAAAAAACTGCATTTTGCTAAGAATTTTAGGTAATTTGAGGCTGGAAAAAGTTATTCTGAGTTTCTCCTTTAAACTAATTTATTTGATAAAAAAGTTATTATTATTTAACTGGGTAATTGTATAACTAAGAATATACTCATTCATAACATCTTCATTTTTCGAAACTATGAAAAGCCAAGTAAATTATTAAAGTTTATTTACCTGAACAATCTATTAGATAACTTCTCAATTAATCATGAATAATTAACTAAATATTTCCCTGCTTTTGTTCAAAACCAGTTATAATTAACACTTAATCACAATTTTTTTTTCATTTAAATGGATGTATTGAGCATTTTATAAAATACCCTACAGGCAAAAGGTTGCGGAAAATCATTAAATCAACTCAATAAAGGCTTTCAGCATCAACGTTTCCTCAGTTAGGCCTCTTGAAATTAATTAACAGAAAAATTTACTAAAATTGTTCTTAATATTTTATGTTTACATATATATAATATTTCATTACGTGGAAATATATTTATATATTAATCAGTTTTAATCTAAAAAAGAATCTGACAAGAACCACAATTAAACCTTTTAAAAAAATGCATGTTATATGTTAATATGAGCCACCAAATTTAAAAATTCGTTAATATTCTGTTGTTCTGCATTCTTTAGAAAATTGTAATATAACCCAGATTAAGATGAACAATACTTCGAACAAGCTAATAAACTTGCCGTTTGCATCCACAAGATGCTAAAATATTTACTTTATGTATGAAGTATTTTGGACAAAACAATGTAATTTTTCCCTAAAATCTTTTCTCTTTCATTCACGACGCGCATATATTATAACATTCTTATATTTAATTAGAACATGACAAAGCACACAAGGATTACCTGCTAAAGGACAAAGAAGGCTTTTCGGGGTGATATTTAATGAAAGGTGAATTGAATGCATAGCACGAGTTTTTTTTCGAAAAGTACGAACTAAGAAAAATTTATCTTTGTGCGCGATGTTTAATTTTAGCCAATATAAAATTGTATGGTAACATAGTCAGGGCTTAATGAATATGTTTTTAAACTTATATTCTCGAGATTTATAGAGTAGCTTATTTTCGGTCTTCTCCTAAAATGTCAGTTTTAATCATATAACGAAGTTAAGAAAAAAGTGCATAATTCTGTCTCGAAACCAGATTAATATATAAATATATTTCCACATAATGAAATATTATATATTTGTAAACATAAAATATTAAGAACAAAGTTTGTTCATACCTTTGGAATACAATAATATTCTCACATGTGTGGATCTCAAATTTGAAAGCAAGATTGAGTTTGGCACCATCGAATGCCTAAAAAAATGTCATAAAATATGATGAATGACGGATTTCTTCTGCCGATCCTCGAAAAATACTCCTCGAAAATGCAAGAAACCACCCTGATATTAACAAAATGCAGCATCTAAAAGGACTAAATAACTGCAATATGCTGCTACGAATATTATATATTATAGTTTTTCATTCTAAAAACGCTTTGAGGTCCTACATTCTTATTTCATGGACTGGTAGTCTAAATAAAATCTTTTATAAGGAAGTCCTCCATGAAAGTATCCCTTCTTTCCAAAAATGTAATAAATAACGAATCATAAGAGTGTGGAAGGAAAACTTTACAGGTTTCTTATAGAAAACAGTGAGCAGGTAGTATAATAGCGATGTACAGCATAACGACACGTTAGATGAAATAGCTCAAAATGAAACCATTTCATTTAAAATGTCGCATGAAAATCTTTCATATCTCTTAACAACAATTAAAAGTCCTATTAACTATGTTCAAGCTAACTTTATGTCATGAAACGAAGACAATGTCAGCGAATTTTTCCCAAATACTGTTTTACAGTTCGTCGTTATGACAGGGTTGCTCTCTTAGGCCAAACCTTGTATCAATATACATTTTACGCATTTTATACTGCATCTCTTAAAAAAGCACGCTTCTACTAGGTTCTTCTCTACATATTTCATCCATTCCTCAGCAAACGCTGCATCCAAGATTCTTTGTCAGGCTTTCTTTTAGGCTTGGGGACGTTTTCGTGATTTTGCGCTTGTGTAACGGTGGATACGAGCCTTAGAAAGTCCTAGTGCTTTGCTATCAAATAAACCAAACCGTCGTTTAGCCTTGTTTGGGTAAGAAAGATTGAAACAGAAATATATAAGAAAGCCTTACGCCCTTCGTAGTGAAGTAGGCTGCTGGCAAATAAAATTTTAGGTATCTTCTATTGCGGATTGTACGTTGGTACTTTGAAAAATTATAAATGTGCAGAAGCGTAGTCTGAAGAAGTACGTTTTTTCGCACTGTTGATGATACGATATGCAGTAGAGGGGAATGTATGTACACGTATTTTTCTTTCATTTTCTGTTAGCACGGAGGTTTCCAACCGAGAGTGAGAGAAAATAAATTGTAACACGGAAAAATATTAGTTATCAGATTTCAACGGAAATATCCGTTTGATTGCTCCCGAATCCATTTTCACTATTGTTTTAGTGATTTCTGTATGCATAGAGAAAATAAAAGCCCCGTTTCCATAGCGCGTTGCGAACGCTTAGCGTCATTGGGAGAAACGCATGCGCAGACGGACGACCGTTTACACTATTGCGTTGGATTTATGCTTACGGAATTTCGGTGGTCAGTTGCCATCAGATGCCTGTGATTTAACTTACGGGATTCGGACTTTTAAGATACTTAAATTCGATGTTACTGAAAATTTTTATTTTCTGCTTACGAACTGTGAAAGTAAAGCGCGTTAGCAATTCTTAGATAGAAAGGTTATAATGTATATTATGAACATCTCTAATCGCATAGAAGCTGAAGTAATTTTTAAAAATCTCTTCTTTTCTAGAAGCCTTAGATATTAACGAAATAATATATAATTGAAACTGAAATATACTGTTACTGCAAAATAAATAAAAAAATTAAACACATTTAAAAATAGCTGGTACTTTAAACATCAAGCAACTGCAAAGAAAGGTTCACAATATTTACCCAAAATTTGATATGCTTGTATACGGCTGACTACCGCTTGAGATTGTATATTTTTAAAATACGCCCATATTTTAGGAGAAAACAGATAGTATATAAAATTTTAGCATCAATTTCTTCAGTCATAGCTGGATAATTTATTAGAAATCTCGTTTGTTTTAAAATGAATTATGCGCAGTGTATTTTATGCATAACCCATAAAATATTATTTTTAGTTTATAAATTCTAAATTGATAGCTTTTTATAGAAGAAGTTATAAAGATAAGCTTTTTCTCTTTGTATACGTAAGTAAATAAAATAGAAATATTTATTTAATTAAATTCCTATGCTTCAGCTGGAGAGGACTGGATTTTAAAGCAATTATTATAATAAGTTTTGTAACAGATGTCGTGACTCATTCTTAAAACAGAGCATCTGCTTTTGGTCACGTGATGCGAGATTCGCAAAAATATAAATATTCTTTTCTTATAGGTCATGTGACACAACGAACTTTAGTTCAGGACTTGGAAAGTTCAGCATCAGCTATGTAGCATAAAACTCTCATCTTTTTATTTCTTTTTTATGTGTTAATTCATTAATAAATCAGTGTTCGTCGTGCATAATGGTCTTCATTATTAACCCCGAGATTCTTTAATAATGGATAATAAGAAATATATGTATAATGTAAAAAATTCTGGCAGCCCAACAAAGGGCCGAAAATCCCCATATGGATACTTCAAAAGCGATGATAACGGACAGCCCATGGATGTATTAAAGATAAATAAACTTTAATGTTTGATTATTTCTAATTAAGTAAATTCGGAGCTAAAGGAAAAGTCAAAACTTCTGGTCACAGTGACCTAATTTCGTTTTCGTTGATTATCCGAATTAGTTAAATGTTCTGTTGGACTTGAATTCTTTTAGATGAAATGTGATCATCCTGATTATATTGTGTGAGTTCTGTTGCACACTAGTTCCTTTAGTACCGAAAGAAGTATTGTTGAAAATTGAAGTATTTGATGTTAAGTAATTTTGAAGTACTGATGAAAACTGAAGTACTTGAAGTTTTAAGTAATTTTGAAGTATTTCTAAAAATTGAAGTACTATTTGAAGTTTCAAGTAATTCTGAAGTATTGCTGAAATTTAAATGAAGAATTCAGTGGTAGCACCCGCTACTTTGGCATATTTTTTAAATAATATTTGAATGTATATTTCCAATAAAGTTCAAGTATTTTGTTCTATGCAAGTTTCAGTATGAAAAAATGAAAATGAATGTCAAGCATAGTAAATACAAAGTAAAGGATTCGTAGTTTTGTTTGAAAACAGAAAAATATTAAACTTTATAGTTACAAGTTGCTATATTTTGCATGAAATTTAAATTACTGAAAGTATTCTACAGCAGTTTATTTTCTGAGAATTGTGTATTATATATGCTACTTCAGGCAATGAGCAGAAAGTAATGTAAAATCAGTTATTACTTTATTTCATGTTTTGCTTCTGAATATGTATATTTGATGTGTATTAAATGCATTTAAAAATATGTTAAAGAGTATACATATTAGGATACTAAAAGTTATAGGTATACATTTTGAGGAAATTTGTCCAATTTCAGTTAAGCATGGCTTATTTAGCAAAAGAGAAGAAACAGGATTTAATTGAATTAGCAGAAACACTATGTGTAGTGATAGAGGAAAATTTTAGAATTCCTGAAACAAGTAATGCTATAATCACTAGTCCCACATATGACTCAGAATTTACAAAAAAACGTTTGAACCGCATCATAAATGATAGGAAAGAAATGGAAGCAGCACAACGTGCTAAGAGAAAGAAAGAAAATGAAATTTTGTTTGAGTTGGAGAAATTAAAAGTACAATCTAGTATTACTGCTAGTAGATTGGAGTCTGAAAATGTATCTTCTTCTACAGACGCAGAAATGCCTAAGTTAGAACTGAACAAGTTAATTCCTAATTTTGATCCTAAAACTGCATATATGAGTTTATTTCTGGATTTGTTTGAAAGGCAATTAACAATTCTGAAGGTACCAGTTTCAAAATGGATAATCTATCTTGTTGGTCTTCTGCCAACCGATGTTGCAAAACTAATTGCAAAAGAATCTTCTGATGATGATCAGGACTATCAGAAAACTAAACAAATTCTCTTAAAGCGCTTCACATTGAGTGCTGAGAAATTTCGGCAACTGTTTACTCAAGATAACAAAAATCCTAAAAACCCATGGAGAGACTTTTATTTTGATTTACAAAACTATTTTGATGGGTTGCTTAAGGAATCAAAAGTTACGGCGTTTGAGCAGTTAAAGAATTTGATACTCGCAGATCAGATTAAGAAGAAAGCCCTTCCAGATTATAAAGAACATTGTTTGAATAACTGGAACGAATGGAACAACCCACTTCAACTTGCTGACAAGTTAGATATGTATGGAGAAGTTAGACATGTACGAAATAAAAACGTTAGTAAGGAGACCCCTAAGTTTCAACAACGAGATGGTCCCAAAAATTATAGAGGTAACCCTCAGCCTACTAAAAACGCTTCATCAAGAGATAGATCGAACATCTGTTAGTTGCTATGGGTGTGGGAAGTCAGGTTTTATTAAGGCTTAATGCCTCGTCTGCTCCTTACCTCCCAAGAAAGCAGAAGCTGGTGTTAAAGCGATACACCTTCGGACATTCTCTGCCGAGGAGCACCAGACGACTCTTTGAGAGTAAAAATAAACGGGTAAACCGGAATTGTGTGCGCTGACACTAGAGGCAGCCGCACTCTAGCGGGATAAACGTTATATCGTCTTTGAGAGAAAGAGGAATAGAATTTAGGAAAACCAGTATGAATGTTACCCTCGCCGATGGTCTCCAAAAAAACGAAGTTTATACGACCCAAGTAGATATCGATTGTCATTGAAAACATTGTCAGTTAATGTGTATTTCAAAGAAGAACTGAAAACTTCGGAAACATGTATTATAAAGCCATACTCTTTTAATACGTCGGATGATGAAGATTTTAAGGAAGATCTTTTAGAACTCAGCAGAGATCGTGTTCTTGAAATTCATTTTGAAAGCAATGCTTTGGAACAATATTGGTATTCGAAAATGAATTTTTTTTCCAAAACTTCACGAAAAGGAACTAACTGTGTTTATTTCCTTTGCGACGATATACTTAATACGAATTTGGATTTAGTGCCGTTTTATCAAAACAAAATCCAGATACTGCTCGGATGCACAAGCAAATACGCGAATTACATTACCAATAAAATGTCACGATTTGGAAAATCTCTTATCCAATTAAAAGGAACAAAAAAGTCACTAATTCGTTTTTGAAAGATTTATGAAAACGTTGAATTTTATCTTTTCTTGTTTCTATGCTTCCTTTTTTGTTAATTATTAGTTCAAAGGGGCTTTGTCCCTGAAGGACTATTGTTTCCATTTGGCGATTTTGCGTCTAATCACTCTGAATGTCCCTTTCATTTTTCAAATTGTTGCCACCAAATATTATCGCCCTGTATTATATTTGAAGAAATTAAATATTGAAGAACCTACATAAATGTATATATGTTTCTCGCATTGTGTTAAAACAGAGGTACCTAGAGCCATCCAATTTTGAATGACGTAATCCTACTGCAAATATAGGCATCTGGAAGCCCAAATTTCAAATTTGGAATTTGTTTTATTACCGATTTATTATTTTGTAAGACTTTAACGAAGTTTTGATTAACAAACTCAAGGATTTCGAAGCGAGGGATGGCAACGTTGTTCAAAAAAATCATTTTTATCTCCAGCGCATGAGACTTTGTATCGGAAATTCTAAAGATATGCTCAATTTAAAATTATTTTGCCATATTTCTCTTGAACTGAATTTTATGGTTTAAGTGCAAATAACATGATATTTAATAAATAATGGTAACGCTCAAAACGTTAAAAAACGCCCCTTTGGACGTAATTTAAAACCTGAAACCTTTCAGATTTTTTTAAAATTTAATTCTACAATTTTACTTTCATTTTTTAATAACCGCTTTAGGACGTACGAGAACTCATTAAAAATTTCATGAGGGTGCGAGATATGAAAACGGTTGGAAGCCAATGTAACAGCATTGCTGAATAATAGGAATGCTTATGTTTCAAATCAATTTATGCAAAAATTGTCCTTCCTGCCCCGTTTATAAAAAATATAGTTGTAGGATTTACTTTCTTTTTCTAAAAGTTATTTTTATTTGGAACAAGCGTTTCTTTTACTTTCTCATTTCCCTACCAGAATGAGTTTTCAGAATTACGATTTATGCAAATGAGGCAGAAACGTTTATTTTACTGAAGTCTCTTACACACTTTAGTAAAAGAGCGTAAGGCATCGTGTTCGGCCAGGATATTGCTGCTAATCTAAGCTTGTCTTTAATGTTATACGGCCGTAATGCTACGTACTTTGCTAGTATATGCCGGTGATCTTAAATAACGGCCAACTATTTAGTTCATTTTGTGCTACTTCGGGTGGTTTATTGTTGTTAGTATTAGATTAGTTTTATAGTTTCTATCTTTAGTTAAATCCCAAGTGGAGGCTTATTGTAAACCCAAGAAGAGGCCATCAGTTAACTTATTTTAAATTGGAATAAAAGGTAAATTTAATCATTCTTTGGACTTGTTACTTACAATAGCTCAGCGAATAGTCACTACACAGTTGTTCTACTATTCTAGCTCACAAGAAATATCCATTTTAACAAGATGTGGGGGTTTACTATTTAATCCTTAAGTTCCAACTTAGAACCTCACGAACACTAACAAGCGAATAATCACTTAAGTGTGTGAACAGAACACGTAAGACTTAAAGAGGATTTACAACCCTTTATTTTTCAGTATATTTACAGTCAGTTCCTACTTGGAACTTTACACAAAGCCGCCACTCGGGCTTGAACTTAAAATAATAATAATTTAAATTAAAACTAGCTTAACTAAGCTATTTAAAAGGTATAGCCGAAACTATCAGAGATCTAACTAGTTGGCCCCTAAGTATTAATTAAATCGGCGAAGCCAAGCAAGGGCCTAAGGTATGGCCGAATGTAGCAATAGCTCAGAGAGACGTAGCCAGAAGGCAAACGCGCGCTAGTCAGGGAATCAGACTCTCTCTCCCGAAGTCGGTGAAGTCACGACTTAAATAGTACTCTTTCTCATTTGCATTAACTGCGTTTCTGAATTTACATTCCGGCAGGAAATTGTAAGCTTAAATTAGAATAAGATAGGAAAGATACAAAACTTAAATTAACTGTTCATAAACTTAGGATAAACCTTACAAAGAATATTAATGATAAATAAAGCACGAAATTCACTATAAATTAAAATACATTTTCTCTTCCCGAGATAATACCTTTCCATTAAAAATGTGAGCATTAATTCCTGTTGCATGTCTTTCAAATTCAGAGAATACAGGGAAAAAATAAAAATTTAAATTAACTGAACGCTAGTTATTTTATTTCATTAAATATGCAAAATATAACAAATCTGCAATAGCACCCAATTCCAGTTATGTGAAATAGCTTTTTTTGCAAACTTTTAAAAGGAATCGTTACATATTATGTTCCGAGTTGGTAACAAAAAAAAAAAAAAAAAAAAAAAAAACTTTGTTGAGAACTATCAGCTTTCCCAAAACATGCAGATGTTAATGCAAAGAAGCTAAATTCCCATTCATTTTTACTATACGTATGATTACGGTATCATAATTCAGTGTAATATAAGTCCGCATGCTCTTTAAGACACTTTTCTTAGCATCAGCAAATATTTTGTGCGGCGTTATTTATTAACATGAAGCCATTCCCTAAGGAACTGCTCCACGAAACCGTTACTCCAGTACATAGCAAGAATTACGTGTCTAGAATATTTCGCCGAAAATGTAATTCTTATATGACTTGTTTCTTTATTTAATTAGTCATGTCAT
This sequence comes from Stegodyphus mimosarum, assembly GCA_000611955.2. Lineage (NCBI taxonomy): Eukaryota > Metazoa > Arthropoda > Arachnida > Araneae > Eresidae > Stegodyphus > Stegodyphus mimosarum. The sequence goes on from KK121844.1 coordinate 246,757, forward strand.
CTCTCACTAAGAAAACGAAACAAGCTTAAGAGCATTTTCTCTTTTCTTCTCATGGAATGTTATATATTAGAAAAATGGGAATACGTGTGCATCAAAACACGGCAAAATACTTTTATTGGCGAATAAATTATCCAAATTTCCTGTATTAACAGTACTGCTTTTGCAAACGCCCAATGCCCATTTCAATGAAAATACTAAAAACAGCATACTTTCTGAGTTCTTTCACATCAGAAGAATACTACTTTTAAATGATAAACTTTTTAATTTGTAATTAAAAAAGCATTAGTTAAGTAAGGAGTTCATGCTTCACGTTACAAAGCTCATTTCTTGTCTCTAAGAGAATTATTATTGCATTATTTGCAAAGTCATTATTGAATTAATTGTTTAATCTAAGATTTAAAGTCGAAATTTAAAAAAAATAACTTAAAGAAAATCTGAAAGGATTCAGTTTTAACGTTGCACCAGAGAGTTTGCTGAAGTTTTTATGCTATTGCTTAGTTTACAGTTTACAGACTGTTCTTGGTCTCACTCCTGCTAACATCACTTTTTTTTATCTTTTTAACTTTATTATTTAACATCGCTTTCTTAGCACTTACGCCACGTAAAATTCGACAGTTAAATTACAAAATTTTTAACAGCAGCATATTTTTATAATATAGAGTAGTTAATTGTTGTTACATACTTTCTTTTTTTTCGGTCTTTTCTTAGTTCATAATAGCAAAGTTCAGTTTTCTTAAAAAGATGACCTATACAACGTTTTTTGTCTTTTTTAACTTTATTATTTAACAACATTTTCTTCACACTTACGCCACATAAAATTCAACAGCAGAATTGCAAATTTTTATAAAGCAGCATATGTTTAAACACATATACATATACTATGCTTAAACATATATACTACTTAATTCAACAGAGTGTGAAACATTAATCTTAACCCGCTAAGGTGTTAAGGCAACACTTAATCCTACCCAGTGTTAAATGTTGCCAATAATTTTTTGTCTTTTCTCAGTTACTCATATCAACGTTCAGTTTTCTTAATAAGAGGACTTATACAACTTTTATTCTGTTTTTAATATTAAACTTTTTTTAACTTTATTTATTAACGGGTTAATTGCCACAGCAATATCGAATAAAACACTCTGAGAGGTTATTTTTTAATTCCGTTCAGTGTCTAATTTCACTTCTATAAATAATAATTACATAAAGAGTTCAGCAAAATATATACCAAAATCATTTAACAATTTATGGGAGAAAGCTTCTAGAAGCCGGAAACCAAGAATACGGAGTAATGTTGTAAGGCCATAGAAATAATTTTAACGGTATAAATCTGTGTGACTGTAAAGCAATGTTGACTCACACGGCTTAAAATAATATAAAATATATGAATCACATTCGATGCACATAGCTCCGAAATGTAAAACCGCTGTGAATCATCGATGATGCACATGGCAGTCAAGGTATAAAATACGACTCTTTTTGCACATAAGTCACATAAAATTCAGCAGCAAAATTACAAAATATTTCAAAACGGCATACCTTCAGAATTTTCTCAAAAGTAATAAGTGTTGCCGTGCATTTTGTTTTATTTTTGTTATGTTATTTCTTAAAAATAAAATATGGCGGTTATATTTGGTGCAACAAGCTTTTATATGAAAACTGATACGAATAAAGAATAAGGATCAAGGCAGACGGCTCCTCTGACTCTGGAAATAGTCAAATGTTTAATAAATATGCAAAAGTTTCCTCCTAAAAATTTTTTAAAACTTTTCAAGGGAAACAGGATCTTATTTCTGACTTCCACGCTTTTTAAATTACAGTGCTCCTAATTAGCCATTCCAGTAATATATTTAGTTTATTTTCGCTAATATGTTCTGCCCATTCAATTACTACATTGCGTTTTCTTATTTAACAATGATAAAGAATTTGAATGCTGTCTATTCAAAGAAGGATGTTTACACTTAGAACATTTTTTAAAGAAAATGGCTCTTACTATGTTAAATCGGAGGGAAAGCTACAAAACCTCAACGAACCAGCTATTGGGGTGATAAGAAATTACATCAATCCCCTAGTATTCTTGCCTTTAGCATAAAATACATAGCGTGTTTAATTTTTTAGAATGATTTTGAGGACGTTTTATTAATGTTTAAAATTTAAAAATTATTTTTTAAATGTTCTACCTGACATAGCTTTTTTTCTGTTCTAAAGTCTGCATCGTAATTTCCATGATAGGAGAGCTTTTTATAACGTTTCCATACATTTTGCCTTTCTTCCCAAAGTCCATGCATCGTGCTCAAACCCTTTTTGCACTTAGAAAGAACTCTTTTCAAGAGACCAAAGGCACAATATCCCGTAGTTGAAGGGTCACAGGACTTTACAGTAATACTTTGAAAACATATATATGCAATACCTGTATCAGTCTTCATTAAGGAATTCAGTGGTACTTTTTGAAGTATGACTTGATGAAGCTCCATTCTTTGAAAGTCATAGGGATAAAGAAATGGAACTTCTTCTCTAAATATCAGAAGTAAAACTTTCCCTTGATAATACGTTGAGATGATTTTAATATTTTTTCCTCTCTTCTTATTTTTAATTTATCCTTGTAGGAGACTTCTGTGACCGTCATAAACACATTACTTAAATTTCTTTGTATTGACGGAACTAGGTTTGTACACATTTGTTTTGTTTTTTTCGTTTTCTTTAATAAATATACCTTTGTTTTTGAAGTCATTTAGGTAAACCCATTTTTCTTTAAGGATCACAAAATATTTCCATTGATCTCCTCCTAAATAGCTTTCATACAGAATTCTACAAATTCTTCTGTATTGAACCACATGCCTCGGCAAAAGCTGGTGACGATTATGATTTTTCCCTTTTTAATTTGTAAATTTCCGTTTACTATTTTATTTATTATTGCTACATGCTACAGATGTATTTAAATACTTTGGAATTGATTTGTGCGTCGACAATTTTCTCTTGTTACCAATGGCTTAACTTTACACGCATAAGGAAGAGTGCGTATCTTTTTCCGAGTATTTGTTTAGAGCCTTCTTTGCATGCAGAAATAATGATTGATGGTTTTTCCCTTTCCGATTAATAATTTTGCTTATTTTTCTGCTCAGAAATTTTAATGCTTTGCACTTTCCAATGTTTTTAAATTATGGAATTGATATATTTCCCTTCGGAAAAGCAAAAACGTATCGTTCAATCCACAACTTTTTTTACCTGCGACGTTTAGAAAGAAAAATAAATTTAAAAGCAGCAGACGATATTTCTCATTAAAATAATAAGCTGCTGCCAAAAAATTTACTTCCAAAAATGTATTCTTTGTTTCAGTTCTTTGTCGAAATCGTTCTAAAAATGCGTAAACACCCTCTGTACACATAACTCTTTTAAAAATCACCTGTTGCAAAATCCAAGGCCACATTTCTTCGAAATGTTTATTTATGATTGAGTTTTTTCTATTATTGAAACCGGAGATTTAAAGCGCAGGTTAAGGTACAGATTAATTGCCAATAACTTTCTTTCGGTGAAAAATTTTGTAACTGAGGAAAACTTTAATTTTGAACACTCAGTTACCGAAAGTCGAATGCAGATTGAATTAGTAAGCTTCTTAAAATTTAATCAATCTGCAGTTTCTAATGCCTTCACTCGTTCTATACATTTAAATGAAAAGGAAGTTGACATATTGGGTTATGAAAAAATAAATCCGTTTCCAAAAATATTAATAAAAATTAAATGATATTTTGAAATCATTAGTAATCTATAAAGCAAATGTTATCTCTCTCGTTTTTTTAGCACAAAGGAGTGTTAGCCCAGAAGGACTATTAGTCTCGAAACAGCATTTTGTTTTGAATCACTCTAAAAGCTTGAATCACTTTTCAAAATGTTGTCGCCAAATATTATTCGTCGTGTATTTAGGTACCTAGAGCCATCAAATTTTGAATTACGTAATCTTGCATTTGAATCTGAGCCCGAAGTTTGAATTTCGAATTTGTTTTATTACCTATTTCGTATTGTAAAACTTTAACGAATTTTTGATTAACAAACTCAACGATTTCAAAGTGAGCAGCAGCAATACTGTACGAAGAAAAAAACATTTTTATGTCTAGTGCAGGAGACTGTTTATCGAAAATTCTATGTACATGCTGTTTTTAAATATCTTCTATATTGCTATTGAATTGAATTTTATGCAGTTTAAGTGAGAAGAACGTGATATTTAATAAATAAAGGTAACACGCAGAACGTTAAAAAAACGCTTCCTTCGGCGTAATATAAAGTCTGAAAGCTTTTTGTTTCTTTTTTGAGAAAAGGTATTTTTAGCTCAGTTGTAAAATTTGGGTATAAAGAAAAAATTTTATAATTTCAATCCCAAATAATGACAACAATCCATCTGTAAGTGTGCTGAAATCACTAATTATAAAGTTAAGAGTATTTATTGTTACTTCATTTGCGTCTTTTCCCTTCCATTTTCAAATATGTTTGTTTATTTTTGCATGCGTAAATTGATTACCTGTTTGATTGCTGTAACATTATTGGATAATATATATTTGTATTGAACTGCAGTAGTATAACATTTTTATCGCTGAATGATTCTTTCTAACTTTGTATTTCAACAATACCGTTTTTCTCAACGTCCCATGTGCAGAACAGGGCAATACTATAGATTCCAACAAAATAAGAAAACTGACAAATAGGTTTCTCAGCGATGACAAATCGAGAAACAGCTCTAAAGATTGGTCTCCGGCAGCTGCATAGAGCCCTCAAAGAGAAAGGGGGAAGGATAGTTTCGCATCATCGATTGACAATCGAATTCCTTTTTCACAGTTATCTACTTACTCGCATTTGAAAGGGATGAAGACGCGGCAACCCAATACAGTATTTCTGTAAGAATGAACAAATATCACAGATGATAAAACATAACGATTTATATATTGCAAAATAGCACTGAGGCAAAATGCACATCGGTGAAATACTTGAGGTGAATCTTTTTAAGCTACTCAGCCTTTTTTGTGATACAGTTCAATCCAGACTTTTGTCAAAGACCTTCTTACTCTTGAATCTTAAAGACATGTTAAGAATTTATTTCTAATATATGAATTTGATACCAATTACGGAATTCAAGCAAATAAAATGAATTTGTTCATGAGCTCGTTTAATTCAGGTGCTAGATTTTCTGCAAAGCAAATTTCACGTTAATTGCTGAGAGATTAGTTAAAAATAATATGACTTTGGTACTTTACAACATCAAAGCAATCGAAGGTTATCCTTCTTAAGAAGGGTTATTTAATATAAAAGTTTTTAAAAGAAGCTAACTCAGATGGTACACGGGGAAAACCTCTTGAGCTAGTCTATTCAACTAGTGAAATTCAATTCACGATGACCTGTTAGTGTATCAGGACTTAGTGTTCTGTGTGTATTCTTTGAGAAATGGTAAATTCTGTAAAGGGTTCTTATCCTTACGTTCTAAGTCCTGAACTGGAACAGGGAGCGGAAGGTACGCTATGTTCTGATGTATCTGTTGGGCTGGATAATAACTGCACGTGAAGGGATTTGAAATCCTCTTTTATTCAATCACTATTAAATACAAACCTCCCAATTCGGGAGAGATACAGAAAGTAAAAGACCACACTTGGGTCGAACTAAACAATAAAATAATTTTAAAACTAAACCTAAAATAGAACTTAATTAAACTTTGCTTCGCAGAGCAATTCGCGGAAGTTGGCCTCTATCTAAAAGGGTGCGTAGCAAGATATACTAAATACTACCGCACTTTAATTTATTTTACAATGCAATCACGTAGTAAGCACTATGGCTTATAAATTTAAACTGCTAGCTGGTCAGGCGAACGTTGAGCAGCGTGACCGTGATCTGAGGCAAAGCTCTCACACACCGAGAGGTTTCTACCTCTGGCTTAAATAGTACTTGGCTGAACTTCAAAATTAGCATAAGCTAAAAACGCGCGCTTCTTCTGACAGGAAGTTGAAACAGAGAGGAGATAGAAAAGATTTAAATTAAAATAAAACTTGGTTAGTTTAACTAAAACCTTACAAGTGTACGAATATTACCCCATCCTCAGCCGCCGATGGACTAAGATGTGCTTTATATACTAAGTGTCTTAGAATAAGTGTAATATCATTAAATTGCTTATTCGAGAGGTTAGAAGAGATAAAATGTTATTAATTCGGTTTCTGTATACTGTTTTCTTCCTATCTATGAGAGTTCAAAGTAATGTGATGTCACTTGTGGTCAGGTTAATAAACGGACACGGTGGTGTCTGACGTAACGAAAGATGTCTGATGTCGTCCGACTGTTGTTTGTCGAAGACTAAGTGAATGTGCATAATGATTATGTAGTTTTCAAGTGCTTCTCGGAAACAGTTAATTTCACCCAACCTCTTAAACTGAAACCGATAGACTTCAAGTTTAATGGCCTATGGATAGACAGAACATCACCAAGAATCATGGGCCACATATCGATCCATAAATCATGCTACATATCTCCTTTGCAAAGACATATACCGAAAATATTCCAGAAACGTTTCGTTTTCCTCACATGTTATATAACAATGTCACGTTTTTCTCTTGGACAGACTATATAACGGTATCAAAATAAAATTTTAAATGCACTATTGACATATATCTATAAAATAAGGTGAATATTTGATTTAAGGTTAAAAATATGATTTCAGTTGTTAATAAATAATAGCAAACCCCAATTCTCTAACGAATCGATTAAGCGAAATGAAACTCTGGTAAAATGTTGATGTTACTGCTAACGCTGGAAATAGTAATTAAAGTAACAATAAATAATAACTAAAGTAAAGAATAATTAAAGTAAGTAACTTATGCTTTAAGGCTCATTCATCTCATAATATATAAGAATAACTTCTTATCTGTAAGAATATGAATAAATGTCTAAAAACTTAAGATTCCATTTTAAATTGCATTACGAATCGTTGCCATCTTCAGCTTCAAAACAAAGAGTTATTAAATTAAACATTTTCATATTTAAAGTGTCTTCAAATACTGAGTTATTATTTTGTGTGTGCTAACAGTCCGTATAATTTTATTATTAATAAACATTAAACCATTATTTTGTGTGTCAACTTTCCGTCAGTAATTTTTTTTGTATGTAAACAGTCCGTCATCAATGAACATACCAGAAGAGCGCCAAAAGTTTTTAACCTTTTTTGCAACTTAGAGAAGTAATAATTTTTACAGGTGTACTGGAAGGAAGAAAACAGTAATAATTTTTACAGTAATAATTTTTACAATAATTACAATTATTCCGGAAATCTTTATCATCCAGATATTTTCGTCAATTTATATCCTAAATATAAACACTATAGCGAATATTACAAAATATGGAAACACTAAATAGTCTGAAAATGTAAACAGGATCCGCTAAGTGTTCCACACCACAAATATTTTTCTTTCTTCGACGTTTCTTGCATAAGAATGCGCTGCAGCAAATTTTATGTAAAATGTAACTTTTAAGTTTCATCTAAAAGAAACTCGATTAGAACTTGAGATACTACATTTAAAACTTCATGAGATTTTTTTAAAAAGTCCGGAAAGTAAATTAAATTTTAAAACTCTAAAATATCCGTACGTAAGGATCATTTCTTGAAATGTTTTTGACAACTATGTCCTAGAATTTTTCAAAATAGTCCAGGTCATTTTAAAATATCCACATTTCGTGTGCTTTCTTGCGTTTACTTATTTCCCCTAAAGTTGAAAGTCAATTTTTTATTGTTAAATTTATTTCCTGATTACCGACAAATCAAGATGCTTATTTTCGTATTGTGATAGGAATTTTTATTTATTCACAGTCTCGACGCTAATCTAGGTATCCGTAGTAAATGTTTATTGGTGATTTAATTTGTTTTTCACTATGTTTGAGAAACTTAGAAACCACTTTCAGTGTTTACCTGAATCCGAGAAATACATGATAAACATTCAAAAGAAACTCTGGTTTTAGTTTTATTGAAAAGATATCGATATGCTTATTAGAAAACTGAGCCAACAAGAATCAATCTAATATTCATGAATTTGCAAGATTAAATATAGAACCTTCTACTTCAGTTGCAGAAATGCAAATAATGGAAGAGAAGCCTGTGTTCAAGTGTTAACAAAGAAGGAAGGATATCAAATTACTGACTTCATTTATTGATGAAAAATGGAGTAAAGAGGGGTTTAGATCGCTAATTAGAAATCAAGGTTTGTTATCAATGTGAAATGCCTTTAGAAAATCCAACTCTTAAATGGATTTTGTTTCTTGAATAGTTTTAGCTGTAAAAACAATAGAAAATGAGAGTTTTTGATCAGCAGTTTTGGGCAACAAAGGATTTACGTATTTCGTTCTCGTAACAAATACATTATGTTTCTTAGCACGAAATTTTCTCTCTTAGTTTGACCAATAATAATTAAACCACTTGGCAAAGAATCCTATATATATATAACTCGGGAATTCATTCATATACGGAATAGGAACTTTAAGTATGGAAATGTGAATTTTATTGATAGAAAAGAAAACGACGAAACATATTAAATGTAATTAAAAACCTTCCATTGGTGTTTCAAAAATTTTCGTAAATCGTAATCTAATCTTCTGAATTATAATTTCCTAAATTAGTATTCCGAATTATAATCCATTATAATCTGCTAAAGAAGCAGCATATCTGCAGCTGAAGAAGTACGTTCTTTATTTAAACCTTCGAAACTAGTCCTGTAAATTTATGAATATTACACTGATTCTTGGTGTCTTAAGAGTCTCCAATAAATTCGTTATTCAACGAATACTGATATGCGTTTTGCATAAGGCTTGCATTTCTACTCATGTGTTTTCAATTCACTAGACTTTGGAGGGTGAAAATGTTTTAAACTATATATTGTTTGAAAATTTAAAACAATGTCTATATCCAATTTTAATATCTATTTTGAGAAAGAAACAATAAAATAAGTTTAAATGATTGTGGTATGGTTGCATTAGTTTTAGGGCTAGGGCAAATAAAAATTTACTTTATTATATTATTTTAGTTGAAATAGAAGTTGGCTCCGTATTTAGAAAGGGGAAATATTGTTTAATTATGTCAAGTGGGGAAGACAGCCCGAAAATTGAGCCGAGAATATTCTCGGTTTTTCTCGAATATTCTCGGCTCAATTAGTTAGGATATACATATGGTAACTCCATGTATACAATCCTCGTTCTTGCGTAGCTTGACTGCTGCATACTTTGTTAGAGTTCAGCTTGAAAGACTAAGTTGACCTTGAGGAATAAAGTTCTATCATAAACTCATAAACTGTGTTTTGCAACAGGGGTAAACTGTACTTGTACCTGAGATGCATTTTGAGCTATTCGAGATAAATGAGAGTTGTGAATTCCGTTGTTAAATACCAACGGGAAGTCGTTCATTGAAAACTGAACTCTGCAGGCAGATGTTAACCCTCTCGGCGTTATGGACGGAAAATTCCGTATAGAACGGTAGCTTTCGTATTCATTACACGTGAAAATTTCTGCCAGCTTTTAGTTAATCCAATTTTGGGTATGTATATTGGAAGAAAAGCAATCAAAGTAAAAGAATCATTTTTTAATTATTGTCAAGAAAATACCATTTATTCTTGACATTTTGAGGAACGTCAAACTTTCAGGGCTAAACCCGTAACGAAAGTGAACAGAAGTTCACAAACTAAATCTACAAAAGTGTGGTCCCGAAAAGTTTTGTGGAACGAGAAAGAATGTAGTAATCTTTCTTCATTAATAGCCAGTTTTTCGACAAGATCTCTGAAAAAGGGATTTTTATCACGACTTCGTAAAAGCTTTAATTCATAAAAGTAATTTCTTACCTCGTAGGATTCTCCTGTATCTAGAAGCTTTTAAGGTACCGCACTAGACTGGAGTTATCGCTGAGTCTGAAACAAATTACCAAGACTTAAGAAGGTTAAAATAGCCATTTATACTTAACTCTTAAATGAACAGAACTATCTATACTACAGATGAACCTCCGCCGTTTGCGGCAGAGCCTAATTAAGAGCTTCAGAGGCCTTAAGCACTTAAAAGATTACGGTGCTCCCTCATATGTCTGTCCATCATTCGTTCTCTCTCGGTTTTGGTTAAGCTGCACCATGCTTTCCAAGGTAAAATCGGCCAATGGGAAATATTTTGGTGACCTTTTTTACTGAACACCCAGGAACCTTTTCGTGGTGCCCCCTTTCCTTGATGTTCTAAGCACGTAATTATATTTCTTAATGATTAATCCAGCCCTGTTGGACAGACAAACCTCCGCTATTTGCGAGTATTTAAATTAACACAATTTAAGTAAATTCTTCAGTAACAAGTAGTGAATTCAAATGTACGTAACGTAGTCTGAGACTACATAATCAGGCACAAGAGAAATAAAGTAGTACATTTAAACGCTGGCTAGTAAGATGCTAAACCCAGAATAAAACTTGGCAGAACTGGGGACACTAAGCAACAGCAAGACGAAGTTGCCAGAACCTCTAATATAAACATTCAATCTTCATCTTAAACACACAAACAATTAATTTTCATTCTGGTGAGAAGACGTTAAAGGGATTAAATCATAATAATTGGTTAATGAATGAAAGCAAAATACCTTATAACCTAAGATTCGAACTCTAACGTACTCACTGTCTTAAGAATTGCTTCCTCTAATAGTCATAATAACTAAGAATCTAAATTAGTTCTAAACTATCAAAAATAACTCTTAACATGTAAAATTTAATCTTTTGACCTTTATTATGCGAAACATGTGTCTCAAACACTCCTATCATTTATTTAATATACTTGAATTATTACCTGAATTTTATAGAATAAACTAGGGAGTTTCTGTTATCATATCCAGACTAAACGATCAAACTTCTTTCAATAATACACTCCGTCATTTCAGTCAGATCATATTTCCCGAGGCAAAATTGTGAAATATTTCTCGCTGAGTTTAAACTAGTCATTTGATAATATAATGAAGCTTTAAGTGAAAATCCTATATGTTTAGAATAATAACATTCACTGAAGCAAAGTAAATCAACTTTGATATAAATTGCAATTTTGCGTTGGACTGTTAAGTCACCTTCATGAAATGCTCCATAAATTCTCAGATAAAAGTTTAGTAATGCAGTCAACTTTCCCTAAGAGTACTACCGGGAATAGATTCTTGGAGGTTTGTAAATTTTTATTACTTTAAGAACTTTATAGCGGAAGGAATGTGAATCTTCTAATTAAATCTTTCTGAATTCTAAACTGTGTTACGGAGGAAAATTCATAATTAGTCATTGGTGGCCCCTGTGGTGCTTGCCCATTACTTTTCAAAAGAAAGAACCTATACACTGAGTAAATTACTTAAACAAGTTTCATTTGAAGTGTTTGAAATTATACTTTCTTTTAAATCATTTCATTTCTAGCACTGAGCTAAACTTTTAATAGTTCCCCCGCAAACAAATAGAAGAGTTATTATTTAATTACAGTTACTTTCTCAAATTTGCAAAGGATCTCTTATCATTGCCATAATAAGAACCATTTAGGATGATACAGTAGCACTTTTAGAAGATTTATATTGGCTTCCAAACTATAAAAAGATAATTGTTGCCACATTATTTTTCATAATTATTTGCTACGGGTATACATGTGCACTTTTGAAAATATCTAATGACTTTTGTTTAAGTTGAATTCGCCGGTAATTAAGTATTTATAAAACAACTTCGTTATCAAAACTTCTTTTAACTAATTGCTTGACATAACTTGTTCACAAAAATTCATTACTTAGTAATAGTTCATGCATTAAATGTAATTTAACTATGACACAGTTCAATGATTTATTCCTACTATAAGGTCTTTCTCAATTCAATGACTTATTCCCACTACAAGGATTTATTTCTACTGTGAGGTCTAATATAAAAATAATATATTACCTCTTATTCCTACTATAAGGTCTTTCTCCCGTCTTCTTAGTATGCCTTCGTGGTGCAATTGGAAGCACACTCGGTGCGTATTCGAGAGGTCCGAGGTTCGAGTCCCGGAGAGGGCATTCGTCATTTTTCATGACTCCTGTTTCAAAAAAAATCTCAATGACTCTACAGTGGCACACGAGCTAAAAGGTGGAGGATAGATTCTAGATTCTCCACCACCGAGAGTTGGCAATTGGGTTCCCTAATTCCCAGTCGCCCTTTAAAAGTTGGAGTACATGAGGTATTTTTCCCGCCTTCTTAGTATGCCTTCGTGGTGTAATGGCCAGCACATTCGGCACGTATTCGAGAGGTCCGAGGTTCGAGCCCCGTCGAGGGCCCTGCTCATTTTTCATGACGCCTGCATCGAAAAAATCGTAATGGCTCTACAATACAATACAAATATTTTGATAGTCTAGGCTCTATTGTCACTGATAAGCCCGATTCTCTAACGACTCTAATAATGCTGTGAATTAAAATGATCAGTCAACATACCAGTCTCCTGTCCAATGTTGAACCCTTGGTTTCAGTCCTCAGTGATTTATCTCGAATGCGTTTTTTGATGTGCTAATATAGATATTTACTAGTCGAGTCCACGGAGAGAATTAAAACTTTTTGCCTGTTCAGTGATCTTTCTCTGTTTCTGTTTTTGATTGCTGTCATTTTCGAAAACATGATTTGTAAACGTAAAAATAGCTCAGCTCTTCATCCTTCCTCTTTAATTCACCCTTTTATTCTCGTCGCCTTTCTGAATCATGTTAACTAAAATTCAGATGTCATTGCTAACACTGAAAATGATAACTAAAGTAACAATAAATAATAACGAAAGTAAACACTAACTAAAGTAAACAACGAGCTCTTTAAAGCTCATTCATTTCTTAATATCTAAAACCTAACATCAAAACACGTCGTAGAATACAAATAATAATAGATCATAATCGTAACGTTTATAACATTCTATTGACCGCGTTTTTGGAATCTTGGTATTTACAATTTTAAATATATAAAAATAATACACTCACGTTTGTGAAAATTGCAACACCAAGAAGGAATCGTCATAATTGAATGCAATTTAATACACAGTTGAGTGGTAGTGGTACAAATAAATGATTAAATGTTCAAAGCAAACAAACAAGAACAAGAGATCAGAATCAGTATTTTGTGTGGCCATCACGCGCCGCAATAAGTGCTGCTACACGACGTGGCATGGAGTCAAACAAAGTTTGAATGTCTGACTGAGGAAGAGCATTCCATATCGTTTGTACGCGTACCCAAAGTTCGTCTGCAGACGCAACAGGACGAGGATCACGAGCAAGACGCCGACCAATGACATCCCACACATGTTCAATTGGCGACATATCCGGGGAACACGCAGGCCAAGGAAGAAGCTGTACCTGCTGCGCTGCAAAGAAGGATTTAACAATCCGAGCAGTATGAGGGCGGGCATTGTCCTGTTGAAATACAGCGCCTGGCAAGCTTTGAAGGAAGGGAACAGCTTCGGGCTGTAGAACTTCACGGATATACCGGTTGCTGTTCAGATTGCCCACAATTCGTAGCAATTGAGATCGTCTATGATATGCTATGGCGCCCCAGACCATAACTCCGGGTGTTCGTCCACTGTGGCGTTCGATAATGCACTCCGGAAGGTGGCGTTCACCGGCATAGCGTCTGACACGAATGCGGCCATCATGGTACCACAAATTAAAGCGGGATTCGTCAGAAAACACGACATGCTGCCAATCAGCACGCCAGTCTCTATGCTGATTGGCCCATTGTAGCCGCAGGCGGCGATGGTCGTGCGTTAGGGGGATCCTGTATAAAGGAGTCCGTGCGCGCAGTCCACACTGCAGCAGACGTCTACGAATTGATGAAGCACACAATGAAACACCTGTAGCTATTGACCACAGTGCTGCCAATTGTCTAGAGGAAGCTGTACGGTCCGTCCGCGCCATGCGGACCAGGTGTCTATCATCGCGAGCTGACGTCACATTTCGGGGTCCACTCCCGGATTTCCGAGTTGTCCGACACTCGTCCGTCCACTGCTTCCAAACGCGCATCACTGTGCTGCTGTTACGCTGCACACGAGAGGCTACTGCACGATACGACAATCCAGCTTCACGAAGGCCGATGATTCTCCCTCGTTCAAACTCTGTAAGTTGTTCAAATCTCGCTCTCTTTCGTCGACGAGGCATAAGTACAGATTGAGTTAACGTTTACCACTAGCAGATAACCACCGATAACCATACAGGCCTCTCTACAGCCGTCTATTTATTCGGATCCATCAGCCGTTCAGAGGGCGCTGCTCAGCGTACGCATGCGCTACGGATTTGCAATTCTAATCATTTGCATATCATGCGCTACTTTGCATTTCCTGAAAATTTCAGCTCACTCGCGTAAGTCCTTCATGGTGTTGCAATTTTCACAAACGTGAGTGTATATTACCTCTTATCCAAAATAAAATTTTAAGATCTCATTTTAAATTACTTTACAAATCCTTGTCATCCTCAGCTTCAAAAGAAAATAATTAAATTCAGCATTTTGATCTTTTCTAGTGTTTTAAATTACTGAGTTAGTATCTTTGTTTGTTAACAGTTCGTATAAATTCTACAGACAAACATGCCAAAAAAGTAAAAAAAATGCAACAAAATTTCGAACATTTTTTGTACATTTTCAAGTAGTAACAATCTTTATAGGCGGTCTTCATTAATTTACATCCCAAATATATATAGTATGGCGAACACAAAGTCAAAAATGTATGGCAACACTTAGCACTGTGTAACCAGAAACTTTGATCATCTAATCATAAAGTCCTTTTTAAGTGTGCAAAGAAAGAAATACGGACAACATCAGCATAAATGTTGCTGATGATCTTTTCAGCATAACTCCACAAAGTGTAATTTTAAAACTTCGGCTTTTATCTCCGCAAAATTTCATATTTAATCCCATCTAATGAAGAAGAAACTAAATTTTTACTTCAAAATATTTTAAATATGTTTTAAGGCTGAATTATTAAAACAAGAACGCTTAATACAAATACGTTTTCATGCTACATTCTACTAGCCACACAGCACCTATATTACACTAAATATTTTAGAATTGCCAATACCATTTTTATAGTTTATAATATCCTCTTAATTGCTTCATTAAAAGTTTTTAAAGCGAAAAAACAAACAAGCGCTTATTATCTTGCCTCGCCAAACTAATCTCTCAAGATAAAAGACAAAAAAATAAATAAATAAATAAAAGGGGGAAAAGGAAAAAGAAAAAAGAAAAAAATCTAAGATAGCAAACTCTATATTTCATGTTTGTCATTCAGTTCTTAATGAGATTCTATAAAATTTAAGAAAGTATTTAGTGAAAAATTTCTTTCACGGAAGAGAAAGTTAAAAATGTAGTTTGGAGCATGGAAAAGTTTAAAGAATTATTTCCGGAATAAGTTAAATCACATTTTGATGCTTGATCAAAATAGATATTTTAAAGGGGATTAGTTACTTTTTAAAGTTTTTTTTTACTTTATATAACAGAAAGGAATTTTTATCGTGTATAAAAAGTATATTTTGATATCTATACATTCACCAGTCTTCCTTTATTTGTTTCTTTATAATGTTTTCATTCCCGTCTAGAAGAAGTAAAATAAAATAATCCTAAAATTAAAATGTTAAATTCTTAATACATTGGCGAAGATTTTGTCATAATTTAGATGAATACTTGCAAAGTAGACGCTGTTCTTACAGCTGTGTAGATAAGAAATCTATACTAAGGACATATTCAGACACATAAATTCTGATTACTTTTAATCCACTTTTTACGTATATTTACTTGATACGTAACGACATATGCTTCAGTTTGAATTTGAACTCATGTATTTCGATTCCCCATGGTCAGGTTGTTTTTAAAGTGTGAAATTGTACAATATGAGTTGAAGAACATTAGTAGTTTAATTGCATCAGTCTATGATTAAAAATATTATAATAGAGTCTATTTATAAACTTTTCCAGTCACCTTAAGGAACTTCAAGATAGTACGTGAGGTTTAGCGATGTGATGTGAGGTCTCATAAAGATTTAATGAGAATAAAAAGAAAAGATGAGAATCAGCGTGCTTCATATAGAAGCGGTGCAAAGAGTAATATGCAAGAGTATGTAAGATTAACCGATGAGTCAGAAAATCTGAATATTCCATTGAGAGCTAATTTGAAAAACATAGCTCTTCAGTGCAGCAAGAGCCATGGTTGTGACTCAAGGATATTATTTGATAGATATGTGACTACGCAACAAAGGCATTTTGTGCACTTTAAAATAATATCAAAAAGGTACCTAAAAGGTAAGATACCTCATAAAGGTACACTCCACAAAGAAAAAAAATGGGACAGTTCAATATCTCCCGTTCTACTGGGTTGATTGATGAAATTCAACTTGCGTTTTTCATGTCTAGAAAACGCGACTTAGGATATGTATTAGATTTATGTTATTCTAATATAAGTATTTTGACACAAAATCGGTCTTTTTCTTAAATTACACACCGATTTTTTTTTTTTTTTTTTAAATATTTATTTATTCTTTTTTTTTTTTTTTTTTTTTTTTTTTTTTTTTTTTTTTTTGGAAAGGAAAATCGAAATTTTCCATTTCGAGTTGTAGAGTCGAAATGGAAAATTTCGATTCTACGACTCGACTACGATTCGAGTCGTAGAATCGAATACGACTCAAATTAAGTCAAAGTACCAAGTTTTGTAAAAATCGCACGAGTAGTTTTTAAAAAATTAACTCTCAAAATGTTAACTCCTCAATGTTAATTGAATTTGATATATATTTATTAATATCCCCTTTTTTTTATTAAACTTACTTGATTACTTCTTCCAGAATTCGAAATTTAGGCCTTGATCCAAATATAATTCGCACATTTTTTTGATTTACCTTCGAAATTTGTATATTTAAATATTTTTATAAATTGTTCGAAAATATTTTTAACCTATCAGATTTTTAACATTATCTTAAGGGTAGATGTATTTCTAAGTATACCAGCAAAAAACTAGAGTTTTTTATTCAAAATTTCCTAAGATATACTTGAATTTACTTACTGACGCGTTATGAAATTTGGCATATTTGTCATAAGCGATAATAACGCCAAATGTGGTTTAAGCGCCTTGCTAAAATTATTTCAAAGTAATGAACGATAACTTTTTTCCCGTTCGTGTGCAATTAAAAAAAAAGAAAATAGTCTGCTAAAAATTTAGAAGTTCGCAAGTGCATTATTCTTGGCGCGAACTGAAAAACAATTCACCAAGATAAATTTTTTAATTTTTCTGTAAATTTCGCACCAAATTTTACAAAATTTGTAATTTAATATCTAGACCTAATTTTAGTCGTAGAATTGAAATATAGAAAACAAAAATTGGCATTTCATTTCAGAAAACATCCGATTTTATGTCAAAATACCTATATTAGAAAAATGCTATGTATAAATCTAATATGTTGTAAGTCGCGCTTTCGAGACATGAAAAATTCAATTTGAATTTCGTCAGGCCGCCCAGTGGAACACGGGGTATAGAACTATCCCATTTTCTTTTCGCAGTATGCGTAAGAGAGCAGTAAATATGTGAAGTATTCAAAATATCAAAAACAAAAAAGAAAGGGATGCTGTTGTCAGGTAGTAGATGGAGATTCTAGGAAGAATAAATACAAAGGCAACCAAGATAGAATACAATTTAGGAAAATGTGACATTAACAGATAATTTAGAAGCAAGTGGATCGTAAAAATTCTAATAGAAGGACAACGTGTAAACTCTCGTATATGAAGACCTCATAGTAGCGAACTTCTTAAAAGGAGAATCATAGTAGAATTTGCCATTGAAGTTTGTCTTGTAGTTCATAATATGAAGGATTTACTTTGTTACGAATAAACCAAAGATAGTCCAGTAAAGCTTACAAATTTTGTTTTAATGCACTTGTAGCTTCTTGAAATCATTGCCAGAAGCAGTGCACTAAGCAGGCAGTACGTAAGTCATAATGGGGCTAACGATTAAAGAACAGATTCACCGCTTCCTTACAAAACTTAGTGAGGAGTATTTGTCCAAGAAGAGGGAAAAGAATAATAATCTTGCTGACTTTGTTTACAATTATTATTAATTATCGATTATCTTAGTGCGGATGATTCTGTTTGCGGATTTTCCGTGTGTAATTCAACGTTATGCACGAGAGTGAATAAAAAACTGCCCAAGTCTGAACATGTTCAAGTAAACCAATTACGCTCGTTCGATCATGGAGAAAAATGATTCTTAATATAGAAATCGGAGCTTTATGTAATTGGGAAGAATTTAAGGCAGTAACTAAAGCCAAATATCAAAAGTGTAAAATTCTTTGAAAATGTCGATCGGGAAAACATCGAGGAAAGATTTAACGGTGATTTGACTGAGCCGGGCTTTTAGTGCTTTAGTGATGCGGATATCGTTTAGAATGTCACAAAAAAGGAACAGATAGAGAATGATTGTAAAAACAGAAGCCAAAAAGATTCTAACACAAACTATTGGACTTAAGTCACGGAGATGCTTATATTAAATAACCATGAAACTGTCATTTTCTTTACAAACTGTAAAAAGGCTTCTGAATATCTTTTTAAGTGATATTTCGATTCGTTGTCTGAGTACGCTAAAGTATATTTCAGATATATTACGCTAAAGTATAATTCAGTATAAACAGACAGTAGCACTATTGCTTTTATCATTTGTATTAAAGTTCAATTTAATAGAAACTAGAACAGCAACATTTACAAAGTCTTTAACTTTGCTTTACGAAAGCAAAAAGTTTATGGTTTTTTCTGCTTGCTTGTATTCTAAAGCAAACAACTGAAGACGACTATTGTTTTAAAGTTGGGAAGATCATTGTTCTTATTCTTGAACGGAATATAAATTTGCTTGACGATTGTCAGACATCTTTCTTGATATTATGACATTGCTGTTAAGGTACATTCACCAGCGTAACAACAACGCTTTGATAAAGTTCGACTAAGCTCCAATGCAACTAAATCAGCAATATTATTTTTTACTTACGCTAATTATGAAGCTGAACTTCTTAATTTTTTAGAATTAAATTACATAAAGTTATCTTACTTTCATAAGAAGTAAAACTTTATCTTTAAACTTTAGAAGTAGTAGAAGTTTAGAAAACGGATTTCTCTTTTCGGTATATCATCATATGTTTTCAGTGTATATTCAATAAACATCATAACCATAGCAACCTTTTAAAATCTTGAAAAATGCATCACAAACTTTTCAATTCCTGTTAGCCATAACTGAAGGGGTAAAACGTTCATTCTATTAAAACGAAGCTAGCTCTCTTTATTTACTAAGAGAAGAGAAATAAAATTCTTCTTAGGAAATGATAATGCCGTTAACGTTAACAAAAGGCTTTGCACAACTCTTTTTTTTCTGCAGTAACCGTGGTCAAATTTAGATAATATGTTTCCTCTCTAGTGAAGCGATCTGTTATTAATCGAAAAATCTTCGAAAAACGGAAGAGTAATGATCAAGAAGCGTCTTTGACTTTTAGAATAGAAACAGGAAGAAATGAATAAGATACCTGAAGATGATTAATGATTGAGCAGAAGCGAAATTGCTTTGAGAAAAAGGAAGGAAAGGTAAATAAAAATTTTAAAGGATAAATTCTTTCTAAAGAAATGGGCCTTTCAAAATGAAAAACGAAATGTTTAAAAATTAAACTGTTTCCTCTTAAAAATCTGCATTCTTGCTTAACTAAGTATGAATTACTAAATTCAAGCGTATATGCGTTTAGCATTCTGAATAGAATTTTATTTCATGATCAAATTATATATTATTAGGAAGAGAATAACTCTGAAAGGCTAATTTAATATTTTGATAAATTATAAAAAGAATTCTTTTAGAGTAGTTAAGCAATGAATCCTTCATGGTATATACACTTTCATCAGACCTTTACCTACTTGTATAGTATACTGTCTTCTTTGTTAAAATATTTTATTCAGATATTTCTCTTCAGGATATGTGCTTTCCCTTAATCAATTAATGCAATTAATATAAGTGAGCCCAAGGAATGTTATACTTTATGTGGCATTAACTTAAATATAAAACCCTTCATTTTGAAAGAATTCGAATTATTTTTTTGTCTGTAGCAAACCATGTTATACATTACATCCATTCTATATTATAGGCGAAAAATTAAATTGAATTTTCTCTATGACCATAAAAGGTCCTGTGGGAAGTATACTTCCCACCCCTAGAATCTAAATATAAACGAAAAATTTGGCAAAATAAAATATATTTCCTTAAGTGCTATTGTTTAATTGATAAGCGTAAAAAACTGGGATAAATTCAAAAGAGAAATAAATGGCCCACGAAAGGGTTAACCCAATGCCTTGCAGCTGCTGAAAATCTGCTCTTCCTAAATTTACGCACATTGAAACCATTACAGTCCGGATAGAATAAATCATAACGAGGTCTTTCAAGCTCTAAAGCAACTTCCTTGAGTTGAAAATGTAGAAACGAAGAATTAAAAAAAATTACGTAGACAGTCGTCTGTACATTATTTATTAATATGAAACATTGTGAAAGTTGGGAATGTTAAGCACTTTCAAAGAATACGTTTTTAGGAATCTGAGCCATTTCCTTGTTCTTGTAAATAAATATGCTCAACTGGGCTATGAAAATATGTATCATTTTATAGACCAAACACTTTTATTTATGGTAATTATATTTATTTGATTTTACAGTCATTTTTAAAAGCTCACTTTTTTGCTCTTATGATATTTCTGTAGATTATATTATAAATTATTGCTATTGAGCAACTTTATGTCGGTGTTACAGCTTCATACCAACAGCATTTGCTATCTACAGAGTTTAGAGAAACATATGCTAAAAGCTGTGTTCTGTATACTAATCAAAGGAAAAAAGATCCTCATTAAATGTTTTCTACAAGACAGAAATAATAATTTTATGTCATGAAGTATACTCTGATATTAAAAGCAATACTATCCAAAATATGTTTAAGAAATATCAAAATGTTGATGCTTTTAAGATTTGAACAAGATGTACAAATCTTAGAAAAATGAACAGGTCGAACTATGATACAGCGCGAATTTATATGCGTTTTTCTTAAAGTCCGTAAGAAATAAAAAATAGGAACTACCTGACATTGAAAATGCAACACCAAGAAGGAATGGTCCCAAAAATACGAAAATTTCAGAGTAGACGCACGTCACCGAGTTATGCGAATGATATGAGATGCGAAGCTCTCCAGCACACGTTGAAGAAGATATAAGAGAAGGAACCTGCAGAATGTTCAATTTTCGTGACGTTATTCCAGCTAGGGAAATCATCGCAGAAAATTTACTCTTGTCACAGAGGACGAGTGTAGCAGCAGAGATGCCAGCCACCAGACAGACAATTTTACGAGGGGCATGGTGATCGGACTCAGAAGAGCAGGTTGGTCCATACGGCAAATCACAGCTGGCACACACCTGGACGAGTTCACAGTGCATCGGCTGTGGACGATAGTTGGAAAAAAGAGTATGGCAAGTTCGAGGGATTTAGTGCAGCCAGAGTGACGTCATAAGGCGTGGATCGACTTATCCGCCGGCAACCGGTGGCGCACCTGCAAGCCACTTCTACCTTCATTCTGTAGCAAGTTCAAGACACACTAGATGTTCCCATATCAACCAGAATCGTTTACCGTCGACTGGTGGTTAGTGGCCTGCACTCGTGACGTCAGTTAAGATCGCCTTGACCTCAAATCATAGATGGAAACGTCTGGGCAATGGTACCAGGCTCGAGCGATGTGGATGACGGAATGGCACAGAGTTCTGTTTGCAGATGAGTCACAATTATGTTTCTTCAATGGTAGTCCCCGAGTATTAATAGGACGTCGATGTGGAGATGGGTCCAATCCGGCAGCAATTCTGAAAGCCGACACCGCGCGACAACCCTGCATCATGTTTTGGACGCAACTACATACGATTCCAGATCACCTCTAGTTCAAGGCACTATGACTATTCAAGGTATGACCGTCACAGTGTATCAAGTATGACAGTCATAGTGACGGCCCAACGATACGCGGATGATTTGCAGCAGCAGGTGACACTCCCCTACCTTCAGGAAGTGCCTAGTGCCCTTTATCAGCAGGATAACGTCCGACCATACACTGTTTGCGTCAGCCAACATGCTTTGCAACGTGTACGGGTGCATCCCTGGCCACCGTTCTCTGCTGATCTCTCACCAATCGAACATGTTTGGGATGGGATTGGACGCCATATGCAGACCCTACCGTTGCCGCGTTCAGAAAACGAACTGTGGCAAATGGTTGACAAGGAATTCAGAGCTATCCCTCAGGACACCATCCGTAGTCTCATTGACTCTGTACCTAGACGTGTTGCTTCTTGTATCGCCATCCAAAGTGGTCCTACAGTCTACTGAGTCGACACTGTTCTCACTCTGTATTGTACATATCATTTTCAAATAAAGATCGTCTAGTGTTTGTTGTTGTCTCTCTCTGTTTTCCGAGTGTCATCCCTTTCTGGCCACGCCTTCTTACTGTTGCCTTTTTAATGTCGAGTAGTGTAATAATTAGAAGCAACCGATAGACTGATAGGTATTGGTATCAAAATTGCTTTATGAAACTCAGCAAAGAATTTGGTTACAATCCGATAAGTCTAGACTTCCAGAAAACCTAGACCTAATGTCCAAGAAACCGAGACTAGCTTGAGTGAAAACGAAGGGACTTAAATTTGCAAGGCGTCGTCAACTTTGAACTATTAAACTGGAGGTTTTTTTTCATGAGGAATTATCATTACATCCATTTTATAATTGCAAATTAATAACATATGAAACCCATTTTGACTAGCTGTTTAACAATAAATATGTATGTTAAGTTCAGCTACTTCAAATTTGCAAATCAGAAGACATGAAGTGCGGTGTTAGTATTTGAAATTGCTTTATTTTATATACTTTGATGACAGATGTCATTCATGTTATAAAAGAATAACATATGCTATTGTAGTAAAAACGTATAGAAAAGAAGCTATAAATATCTTTTCTTCACACTCTAAATAACAATCCTGTCATCCATTTTAGTGATAATTCTAGAAACCATTTTAAAAGAAAATACGAGGGTAAGTTGAAAAATAAGTTTCCCCTGTCGACTGTGGTCAGAGTTGTGTATGAAAGTCAAAAAATAGAATGAGACATTAAAGATATGACATACCTTTATTTTATTATTCTCGTACGAGTACGTTGAGACATTTGTCATATCGCTTGATAAGCTTCAAAAAGTCCTCCAAGAAAAATTCAGGGCTTCGCATATGGAAGAAGCGTTGAACGGCTATGGGCGAAAGGCGACACAGCAGGAAAACGCGTAAGTCACCGATACACCATTGGGTAGAGGTCGCTGCAAATCAAGCAGATGGCGCTGTTGCAGTGCCTGCGCAAAGCGGAGACCAGCCTCTCATTTGAGCCCCAGTAAGTATGGAGAGAAGGTGCGTTTTGAATTCGCCGTCAAAGGAGGAAGTGAGAGCGGTTATCCGCCGTGAATGTGCACGTGGAGTATCAGGAACAGAAATTCATAAAAGCCTCGTGGAAGTCTATGGGCCAGGTGTGATGTCGAAGCAAATGGTGCGGAGATGGTGTCGCACATTCAGTGATGGACGTCAGCAAGTGGAGGACATACCGAGAGCTGGACGGACGCGCACAGCCACTACAGATGCAAATGTCAGGAAGGTGGATGACATGATTAGAGCGAACCGGCGTATCACCATCGCTGAAGTAACGGAAGAACTTGGAATCTCACATGAGCGAGCTCAAAACATCATCCACGACATTCTTCGATACAGAAAAGTGTCAGCACGATGGGTGCCCCGACAACTGACCTCGACACACAAGGAACAAAGCATGGGAAAGGCGTTTTGGAAACAATACTGAAGTGAAACAAGCCGTTCAACGCTTCTTCCATAAGCAAAGCCCTGATTTTTTCCTGGAGGGCTTTTTGAAGCTTATCAAGCGATATGACAAATGTCTCAATGTACTTGGTACCTATGCGGAAAAATAAAGGTATGTCATATCTTTAATGTCTCATTCTAGTTTTTGACTTTCATACACAACTCTGACCACAGTCGACAGGGGAAACTTATTTTACAACTTACCCTCGTACTACAGTCAAACAGTGGAGAGATTCCTCAATTCTGACTTTGACTATAACAACTTTGACAACTTTCAAGAAATTTCAATAGACTGCTATAGATCTTTGAATGACAGTATACCATATCGTATTTTGCCTACATCCATAATAAAACTGTGCACGGAAAGGATTAATTACAGACTTTTTATTAGAAAGAATGCAAATATTTATTACTAATTTCAATTTTCGAATTACTAGTTCATTCTTAAAAAATTCTTTCTTTTCAATAAAACGTTAAGCAGTTTTAAACTCTTCCAAATAGCCACACTTAACTTAATTGTTACCATAAGCGAAATTAATAAATAAAGTTGTACAGATCTACTGTCTATTTTTTGTATGAAATCTGGAGAACAGCGACTGCACAGAAGAAGGGTTAAAACTACCCTTTATTACACTCTTTAAATTATTTACAATGCGTCAACTTGACACTAACACACTACGCCTCTGCTTGGGCAGAAACTGAAAGTAGAATTAAACTTAAAAATTGAAGATATTAACAAGTAGCAGAATTAAACTACAGGGCTCAGACAATCATGTATCCTACAACGCGTAGATGAGTTTAGTGGCAGCAAAATAATAGCCGTTATGCCACGTTTAACCAGCAATAACTACTAAGCCGAAGCTTGCGCCTACAACACGTTCAGAATTTTCCCAGACTCTCTAACTTTCCCGTCTAAAACTCGATATTTAAACTTTTTCTTCCACTGGCAGAATTTGCATTCCTTACGCGCGCTACCAAATTTAAATATTCTGGCACTGACAATTGAGAGGAATGAAGTTTTATAGGAAAGGAACTTAAAATTAAATTTAGCTCGTTATTTAAAATAAATACAAATCCCTACAAAGTTATGCAATTTATTTACTAATTTCGCTTATGGTAACTTAATAACTGAGGATTCGAAACTTAATAATTGAAGATTCTTTTTTTTACTCTATTTTTTATGCTCTTTCTTTCCTAATTATGGAAACACAGTCATAAAATATAAGTAATTGAAATGAGAGTTGTATGCATTAGACAGAAAATTCTGTAAAGTAATTATGGTTTATCTCTTTTGATTTTGGATTTAATTTGAATTCATTCCCTGAATATTCAATCAGTTGTTATGAGACTTGAATGACAGTTTACTATATGTCATTCAAGTCATAATAAAAAAATAATTGCTTTCAAAATATAAATCGAATAACGTAAATTTCGTCAGAGAAAGAATTAAAAGTTTTTGAGAGTATAAAAAAGTAAATATGCTTGATTTTCTTAAAATGGAGTTCACATTAAGATGGATTCATTACTTGTATACTTCTATTTTACTTGTAAACTATTACTTACCTTCTATTTTTAATTTGTAAACAGATGTTAACACACAGCTCAAATTTTCAATCTGAAGTTTATTTTCCTATGCAACCATTTTTGAGTAATTTTGTAGAGACATTATGTTATTTCGAAGCAGGAGATATGAGCACCACCTTCGCTGGGAATCAAGCCACGGACCTGTCGGTTACGGATCGAGTGTGCTGACCACTACACCACGAAGGCATGCGAAGAAGGTGGGTGGAATACCTTACATACTCCCCCTTTTAAAGAGAGACTGGGGTTTGGGAGACCTAGTCGCCAAATCCTGGTGGTGCAGAATTATCATCCACCGCCCTTTTTAGTTCGGGCTCAAGTGTAGAGACATTAGGTTATTTCGAAACCAGGATACATGAAAAATGAGAACTGCCTTCGCAGGGAATAATCGAACCACGGACCTCTCGGTTACGCGTCGAGCGTGCTGACCACTACACCACGAAGGCAGGCGAAGAAGGTGAGTGGAATACCTTATAATTTTAGGAAGAGACGTTCAGAGAATATTAAAGAAGTTTTGCATTAATATTTATTAAAAACACTTTTATTAAGAAGCAGTTTACAAAATTAAAATATAAAATATCTAACTCCTAAGTTTATGTATGCATTAAATCAAGGGGAAATTTGGGAAGTCTTTTTGGTTAAACTTTATGCAGCATCAAGACGCAAGAGAATATCTGTTGTTAATATCTCAAACGTGAATCTCTCAGACGATCAAATGGATGTGTTAAAATATAACTTTAACTTTTTTAAGTCATTGAAACCTTCCATTCCTCATATTATCGCCTTTATTGAAAAAGCTTTTAAATTCTCTGAAATTTCAGAAACATAGAAAGATACAATTCGCCACTTAATTACTTATCATGTGAATTTTAACAACAATTCATTTGTTTCGAATCTCAACCGAAAAGAAAAGAAAGCTTAAGGTGAAATTCATTGTAATCCTAATATTATCATTTCGAAGGTTGATAAGGGTGGACAAACTGCGGTTATAGACAAACACACGTGCATTAATGGGGTCACGAAACTGATAAGTGAAGGCCCATACTGTTCGATCCCTAAAGATCCCTCAACTTCTGACCTCACAAAAGTTAAAACAGTTGTAAAATTTTCTCATATACTTCCAACTCAGCTTAACAAATCACTCATTCCACCTATTGCTAAATGTGCTAGATTTTATGCTCTTCCCAAAGCTCACAAAACTGGAGTTCCTTTTCGACCCATAGTTTCCAATTTAGGAACGGTATAGTACCCTTTGGCCAAATATTTAGTTTCCGTATTTTCCCCTTTACTTTCCAACAATATTCACACCGTAAAAAAAGTCTTTCGAAGTCATCAATAAACTTAAAGATATTTCTCCCTTGCACTCCATTATGGTTTCGTTTGGTGTTAAATCGCTGCTTACTAATGTTCAGTCGAAGGTGCGCTAAAATGACTAGCACTTGAAACTAGACTTCGAGAATTCCATTTCTCACATATTGAAATTGAAGAGTTAATTTCCCTCACTAAAGTCTCTGTGAGTCAAACTCACTTTGTTTTCAAAAATGAATATTTTCGCCAAATTGAAAGACTAGCTATGGGTAATCCCCTCACTCCTGTACTTACTGACATTTACATGCACTATTTTGAAGTCAAATCATTTAAAAAACTATCTTTTCGTCTGTGGATTCGCTACATAGACGACACTTTCGGTTTTTTTGGTGGTGATAAGGAAAGTCCTTCGCCAGATTTTAACTGTTATAAATTCGATTGATCCAGCCATCCAGTTCACTTTTGAGACTGAATCTGATAATACTCTTTGACATTCTTTTAATCCGCAATGGATCTAATTTCAGCACAACTGTTTACCGTAAACCCTTTTCTGTTTGTTTACCTCCCCATGCTGAGCCATGTCACCCGGCTAAGCAAAAAATGGCTTCTTTTTACTATTATGTATTTCGAGCTTTCAAAGTTTGTTCCTAAGAATCTCTTCTTGCTAATGAACTTAATTATTTAAGATCTGTTGCGCTTGACCGAGGATTTTCTCCCGTTGTCATTGATAAAGCTGTTCTCGAGTTCTCATCGTGCCATCTAAGAACACATTCTGATGCTAGAAATAACATTAATAACCTTGTTCTTCTTCCATTTCCTCCTTCTATCAGTTACAAAATTGCACAGATTTTAAACAAGTTTAACTAACATGTTGTTTCCTCGCCTTGGCTTAAGTTATATTGTCCAAACGAAAAGAACATTAAAGTTTCGCATAAAGGAACATAAATCTTACGTCCAAAAAGGGGAAATTAACAAATCCAATAGCTAATCATAGTTAGAAATTCATTCAGAAGTTTGATTTTGGTTCTGCTAAAATTATCCAGAAAGTTGGTTTTATTAGGGAATTGGATTTTCTTGAAGCTTTTCACATTCACAAAAATTTATCCTGTTTAGTCAATGACTTTAATTCCAATCCAGTCTTGCCTAACGCCTTTAAAATTCTACTAACTTAACCCTTCATTTTTTGTTACTATTTCTGCCGACAGATGGCGCTATCGGCTCCTTACATTGGTTGCCTATAGGGTATAAATGTGATCGACATTCGCTTTCTCGATTTGCAGAATTTTTTGCTCCTGATGAAGGGAGACCCGTTTTGCCCTCGAAATCGACTGGGATTTTACAAAATTTACGTCGAATACAAGGTTTTCGATTTGCCTGTTCTATTATTTTACAGCACATTTCGATGAAAACATAACATCAATTTACTTTGTATAAAAGCGATCTAATATCACGTTTATCAATATATTTTCGGGAACATTAAATAATAGGAGACTTAACTCCTTTTTTTTAATATTATGCATAAAAAATTATATAGTTTCCTAACCCGTAATTTTGAATTTAATTTTTATCCCAATATTTTAAATATTAACTGCCATAAGTCCATTTTTTTGCTTACATTTTTGAAAAACAGCTTAAAAGTATAAACAAGGGTAATTTCCATTTCTGTATAAAAATATTCACGCGCAGTAACATCATTCAATGTTTAAAAGATATACACTATTATTTATTCTAGCTTCTTTGAAGATTACAGCTTTTAGAAGTAAAAAAAAAGCTATAAACTTTTAGGTTTTAAAGATCCATTAAGGAAGCATCCAATTATGATTCAAAAAAACGTTTTCGTAACCTTTTAAAGCTCTAATTTCAAAACAAATAAAAAGATATTCTCACTAGAAAAATCCTTTTACTTATTTTGTTAACAGGTACTTATAATAAATAACATGTGATTTTGAATTTAGACAGTTTTACACTGCTTTAGAGATCATAAAAGAAACAGGTGAATTTTTTTTTATTATAGAGTTTGTGCAATATTATTCACACATCTTCTTTTATGTCAGTACTGTGTTACCTGTAACTCTGTCTATAGAAACTGCATTGCACAGAAAATTCGTTAATCTGTTAAGCTGTTTAAATGCTGTAAAATTTTTTTAGAATATTTGGTATAATCTGTAAAATTATGCAAAGAAGGTAATGGGGAATAATTTTTTACTAATGTGTCTTATGACCAAAATTTTGTTACAACATTCATAATTTATTGAGATCGCTATGTCTTTGCTATTTTGTATGTCAAAACATGTAATTTGTATGTTAAAGAAATAAAATATAAAAAGGGTTTTTTTAATTCCTGTGTCTAGCAGTTAGAAATCTGTTTGCAGTTTAGGTTCAGTTGGTTTTATACAAGATGCGCTGTATAGGGTGTGGTGATCCACGGTTAGATTCGTGCACTAACCTAGTGCTTCGCATTAGAAAGTAAAGAGCAATTTTGTTACAAAAATATACTTTTATTTACACAGCAAACGCGCAGCAACATGCTTAACGAAAAACTCATTCTCTTCTCACATACTTTCTTCTCCACTCCGGTTGCGCATGCGCATTGACAATTACCAAAAAAGCTTGGCAGATACTGCCATCTGTTGGATAAACTATTTGCTACATATTCCTCCCACCTGAATTTACTGGGAGGTAAATTCACACATTTGTTAAACATAACATATGCATAATAGTAGAGTATATAATATTTTCGAACGAATACTTGAGATTACAATACTGAAATGTAAAATTATACCTACCAAGATGTTCTATCTAAATTGAAATACAAATTACTTTGACAGGCAGCATTCCATAATTTTCTAGACATGCTAAAAGATAATACTAAACCTAGAAAAATAAAAACAAATCAAATTATTACAAAGTATTCAAACAAATACAAAACATTTCACAAACGTATCACTGGTTTTACAGTTCTACCACTGCTGGTAGTCATAGGAATATTTTCAGTCATATCCTTTTGGACTGGATTATCCAGTTCAAGTCTGTACAGTTTTTGTACTGGTCTTAGAAGCTCAGAAGTCTCTGTTTTTATGAGAGCAAGTCTTATTTGTCCATCACGAC
>KK121844.1:279038-327877 GCA_000611955.2 Stegodyphus mimosarum
ATTTTACAGGAAGAGTATCATCCTTCAAATCCCAGTTTAATCCTAAAACGCAAACGGGTGTATCTAATTTAGAGTCGGGAATTATTTCGGAATCACAATTCGACTGCCATCCTCTAAGATTAAACTTTGCCAGTGACAATAACATTCTCGATTCTACTACAAATCTATTCAATTCGTCAACATTCTTAAAACTAGTATGGCAATTATCAACATAGAAAGACTCCTTCAAAATAATGGCTGTAGCTGCAAACTGATCTGGGGCACAATTTAAATGATAGTTCAACGTAGCAGCTAACAAAAACGGACTACAATTAAGCCCAAAAACCACTCGACAATGTCTATAAATTTTCATATTCTGTCCTTCTGCACCTTTCCACAAGAAACGTACATAATTTCTATCCTTCTCTCTTATACCAATCTGCAAGAAGGCTTTCTCAATGTCTGAAATTACTGCAATAGGATATTTCCGAAAACGATTCAACAATGTTGGAATTATTTCTATTAGGTTGGGACCTTTCTCAAGACAGTCATTTAAGGAAAGTTCTCCTTTGGCATGTGCTGAAGCATCAAAAACCGGCCTTACTCGCGTGGTTTCGCTAGATTCCTTAAAAACGGGCCTATGAGGCAAATAGTGCTCTCTACCTACTTCGCCTTCTGTTACGTTTTCAATAATTCGTTCCTTCAACCAAGTATCAAATACTTCCTGATAAACTTTAATTTGGTCCGAATCTAACAATTTCCTTCGCGTATTAGTCAGGCGTTTTTCTGCCAATGTTTTATTACTAGACAATCGAGCGGGGTCCAGTACCCAAGGTAATGCAGTTTCATATCTCCCATCTGAATCCAAATTCAAATTTTCCTCAAAATACTGCATGGTCTCCTCATGAATTTCAGCTTTCTTTTTAGACTCAGCTGGGTCATTTATACCAATAATGTCTAACTTCCACAAGTTTTCTGCTGATCTTTCGTTTAGGAATAAAGAAACACATGCAAGAGAATCATTTATACCTGAAGATTCCTTCGCTGGAATTTTACCCATTAAAACCCATCCCAAACGTGTTTCCATCGCAACGGGACCACTTTGTAAACATTTAATATTTCCGGTGAATAATTTTCCAGCAATATCAGAACCTATCAACAATTTAATGTCACTTTCGTTTTCGTGAGTATTACCCTCTATGTCTGACACCTGAACATTTAATTTACGAAGTTCTTTCAACCAAGGACCTTTAGGTATTTTCTTTACATCAGAACAGATAACGGATTCACTTAAACAATGCACACCACATACATATTTATTATCGAGGCTACTCAAATGAACTATATATTTAGAATGCAATTTTTCTTTTGTTTCTACACCTCCGAATAACTTATGAATTAATTTCACTTCACCAACACTATTACATTTCAAGGAGTCTATAATATCTTTCGTTAAATAACTCCTCTCACAACCCGTGTCTATAATCCCTCTCACTGTCCTTTCCCTGGTGCCATTTTTTACTCTTACGATTAATGTTTGTAATAACACATCAGAGTTTTCAGATCTGCTAGCCAAAACATTGACCTCGTTTTTCGCCACGGGCTCCATTTGTTTAGTCTCTTTCAATTGAGAAGGTACTTGTTGACACATTACTGCTAAATGCCTTTTCTGGCAGATTAAACACTTAACCTTAGACTTACAGTTACGAGAAATGTGATTTTTTTTCAAACATAATAAACACGCACCCTTCTTAAATATTAAATCTTTTTTATCCTGATATGTAAGCGTGCTAGCTTTAAAACATTTTTCTGTTAAATGTGGTTTATCACAAAATAAACAAGATTCCTCAACCTTCTTAATAGGAGCATTTCCTTTAAATTTGTCTCCTGTATACAAATCATTACAAGTAGGAATATTAGATTCATCATTAATGAAACTTTTAGATTTACTACTTTTATCAAAACAAAAACGCGCTAATTTAATTCTCTCTTCAGATATCACTTCATTTTTCAAAAACAGAAGAATAGATTCAAGATCGCCCTTACCTTGTTGTGACGAGCTCTCCCGTTCCCTCTCCCACACGCGTAAGATGTCGGGGGGCAAGCAAGATTCAACTAACGGAAAAATAACACTAGCGTATTTATCCTCCGTCACGCCGAGAGATTCCAGAGCTCGCAGTTTTGTTTCCAAACTGTCGTACAACGATGATACCGTAAAGTCTCTTTTGGTAGCACTATTATTTATCAACACAAGATTTAATAAATCGCGAACGTACACTTGTATAAGAATATCTTCACGTCCAAAACGGTTCTTTAAATGTTCGATGACTTTCGGATAATTTTCTTTAGTTGTCGGGAAACTCTGCACTATTTCTCGCGCTTTCGATTTGGCAGCAGTAGCCTGTATCAGATACACAAATTTCAAATGATCATCTAGAACTGGATCTTCGTGTATCTTACTAAAAGTATTCCAGAAATTCAACCATTGTCGTGGATCACCTGTAAATTCAATCAAATTTATTTTCGGAAGCTTCAAATTCGTTGCCGTAGCTCTTGGATCAACTGTTTTGGTTTCGTTTACAGATGTATGAGTCAGCGAATTTTTCTCTATTTTCACAGTGACTTGCTTCACTTTCATCCTGACTGCTATTAATTTCTCCTTGTAAGTCTCACAGGACTCAAATTCTTTGGTATATTCTTCTTGCGAGACTTCTTTCGATTTTGATAGGAGATCCAATATTTCTTCATCCAACTGTTGTAGTCGAATTCCTTTATCTTCCAGAATTTCCAGCGACGATAATAGAACATCACTGTTCAATTCTGACTCATTCAAATGTTCATGTAAGCTATTGTATGCTTTCGTAAATGCTGCACGCAGTGGTATTCTTCTTACTTTCAAGGCTTCCATTTCTGCTGTTAAACCATCAAAAGTGTCCTTTACCTAACTAATGCGTCCTGTCACGGACGCCACGTTTGATTGTGGTGATCCACGGTTAGATTCGTGCACTAACCTAGTGCTTCGCATTAGAAAGTAAAGAGCAATTTTGTTACAAAAATATACTTTTATTTACACAGCAAACGCGCAGCAACATGCTTAACGAAAAACTCATTCTCTTCTCACATACTTTCTTCTCCACTCCGGTTGCGCATGCGCATTGACAATTACCAAAAAAGCTTGGCAGATACTGCCATCTGTTGGATAAACTATTTGCTACATAGGGAACATAATTGAGAGCTTCAGAGAATCTGTTCAAAATGACCCTTTTTTAAAATTAAATGATGTTTTCATTTCAATAAAAACTTCTCATTATGGTTAGATCAATATGAAGTCAAGTATTTAGTACTTTAAGCATTACACTAATATTCTTGGCGTAAATCATACACTTAAGTAAATCTCAAGTAAAAGACTAGTAAGATCGACTCTAAGCTTGACGGAACCTTTCAACATTCCCAGGCTGACCTAACCAAGATGCTGGAAGCTTACTCCTAACCTTTGTGGTACTAGATTTATGGGATTTCTTGTATCGCATCATACACTTAATGATGGGTTTATGTCAATATAGCCATATAAATAACAAATACAGAATACTGCCAAAAATATAAAAATATCCTTTTAACCCAGAGAAATAAAAAAACACATATAGACCCGGACTTTATAATGGAATAAATGCATCATCTTTTTAAAAAAATATACGATACACAAATAGTTAGAATACAATTTTTCAATTATGTTAGCTTTTCTAATTTTTGCTTTTTGTGCATTTCATACTAAAAATAAATTCTCTAAATTTTATTAAATTTCCATCTAGGCTCAAATTTTTTTAAAACCTTCGCCTGAAATATTCTGAAGAAGCAATTTTTATTCGCCAATTCAAACTGATTTAACAGCATAACATTAAAGATGCGTTATCGCATTTGTGGATATGATGTCAGCTGTTTGTTCATCGTGTCCCCTGTTTCTGACCAGCGACTAACAGCTGTGGCCCTAAACAGCTCTTCTTGCTTCCAGCGGCAGGTACATCTTGCTTGTGCTTTCTGACATGTCTCTCTTCAAGATATGGGTATTGTTAGTTTTAACCTAAATATTTTGTTTTGGAATTCTGGTGGTTTTACTGTTGACAAATCCACCGAACTCCGATTTACTGTTTCTAATCATAATATTGACACCTCAAGCACAATGAGAGTCGTGACGTTATATAAAATTTTAACTTTTATTGTATTCATGGATTTCAAACCTTCTGTTTTGAAACGCTCCAATCAGTGCCTGTGTTGGAAATACTTTTTTTGTAAGCATGAGACATAAAATGACCCAAAATACCAGACTAGAAGTTGTAAAGATATTTTTGCATATTTTTATGCATAACCCCTCTAATAGTTGCCCAAACTTTGCCTTTAAGATTATTGGAGCAGTCTCTTAGTTACACAATGATTTCAATGCTCATTCTCCGAAATGGGGTTATGATAATACCAATCCAGTTGGTCATATCGTCTAGAACTTCGTTGGCTTTATTGAGATGCAGTTTGTTGTGAATGTATACAGTTCCAATTTTACTTTCTTATAGGGTGATCGCTTCTTCTAAACTTTTGATGACGTATACTAATTTTTGAATTATAACTCTCATGTTCTTTTACCTGCCTCTGCAGGAGCGGGGCACATACTGCTCTTGGCTTCATTATATGTTAGAAGGGCAAAGAACTGAGATTTCATCCCTGTGTAAGGCATTTTTCCCACTTTCTTCGCTTGCCTTCGTGGTGCAGTGGTTAGCACGCTCGGTGCGTATTCGAGAGGTCCGTGGTTCGAGTCTCGGCGAAGGCGCTGCTCATTTTTTATGTCTCCTGCTTCGAAATAACCTAATGCCTCTACAACTGGAATTTAAGAAAAGCAAATCGGTTTCATTTTGGAATGACGCAAAAATAAATTATTTTACATACATATAAATAAATTATTTTACATACATATAAATAAATTATTTCACATTAGTTCCTCCATTTTTTTTTCTTGAAAAAGTAAATTTTAGGGCCCAAAACATTATCGGAACACTGCTGTTGTGTACCATATGCTCTCATGGCGATCTTACGCTCAATGCGGAGTATCAATATGGTATTATAAACCAAATTTACATAGGGAAAACAATGTCGATAGTGCAACAGCAGCGCAATGAACGCTATTGGAAGATGCATGCCATTTCTAGTGTGAAAGAAATCAGTGTAAATAATTACTTTAACAAGAAGAATATTTATATTATGCAGAAATTCCAACTGCAAGGAAGTTTTTTTATAACCATATTTCGTTCGAAATCTTCATAACTTAAAATCTTTCCAGTTTCATGTAGCTTCCTATTCTTATTATCTTGTTTAGATTAGCTGTTTGTTCATCGTGTCCCCTGTTTAAGGAAAGGAAAGGAACTTATAAGAAATGTAATTTCGTAAATAATAGCAACTGCTTTTATCGCAGTTATAGTCTCCAGGGTCGGGAAGTGATCCATTACAGTAAAATCTCCGTCGTACAACCATCCGCCGAAGGGTTCATTGTACTGCGTGATATCTGTACTCTGAGAGTCTCAGTTATAGGAGTATACTATACATGAATTCCTAATGAGTTCCTAATAATTCTCCTATCGACGGACTAATTTTTCTACGTTCGAATATCACAATACAGTAAGCGACGCTTAATGTGATCACTTTTGTCTATGACTATTTTGATGACATTAAGAGATGAGAAAAATATCCTACAAACTATCAATGAACTTTTCTTTAATATAGCTAGAAACATATAAATACTTACTTTCGCAGTATTTTAATTATGAGAGATATCATTAGTAGTTGATGATCTGTAATCATTACGCAAAAGTTCATTTACATTCATAATGTTTCCAACAATTTTTTAGAAAGTAACAAATAAATAACTTCTTCTTTCACTAACGCTGCAACTTGAGTTTTTTGTTACTATCCACTTAAGCACTTAATTTTTCGCAATTCATATTAGTTAATAACGCTTGCAGTTACTCAGCTTCCTTAATTTCATCCTTTATTAAAAGGCTTCATGTTTAAAATAATTCTTAATCTTTTCTGAGATGCAGTTCCAAGTCTTAAAATAATGCTTGAAATCAAAATCAAGATTCTTGGTGACTTATTCCTTTCTCGGCGATATGTTTCAGTCATTTGATCATTTCTTTAGTATATTTGGGCCTTATTCGGAG
Organism: Stegodyphus mimosarum; assembly: GCA_000611955.2. Classification (NCBI taxonomy): domain Eukaryota; kingdom Metazoa; phylum Arthropoda; class Arachnida; order Araneae; family Eresidae; genus Stegodyphus; species Stegodyphus mimosarum. Next base: position 285,218 of record KK121844.1, read on the forward strand.
ATTTTTATTTCTTATTTGAGGCAATTTTTCAATTTAAAAATTCATTTGATAGTACTTTAATAACATTAACCGAATTGTTGATCTCAATAAGCTATTCATTTTCAAAATTTTCTTTTACCAATCGGCGGAAATTTGACATTTCAATAACAATATCCGAATTGCAATATTAACCGCATTCACGATAATCGGCGCCTACTGATTTTATTAATGTATACGGTGCGCTGAAATGTTAAAGGATTCTCCTCGTATGACGGGTAGAGGCAACTTTAAATCAACAAAAATTTGGCAATTAAATTTGCATAACATTTCGCAATTATTTTTGGTATTACTTTTATGTCGCACGTGGATTAGCCTACTTGTATATTTTATGCAAAACGATAAAGATCTTTCTAGAATTAAAAGAATTGCTTGTAAATATTAAATGTTATGTTGTTGCTATATTTGAGGTTCACATTACGTCTTACAGATAATGCGCCCTTGTGATAATACCATGTCTGATAATAGAGTAATTCCATAAATAATAATCAAAACGATAGTCTGTTTTAGAAAAATATTGGGTTAAATATTTCATGAGGATAACTAAATTTCTTATAAATTAGCACACTTTCGACTGAGTATCTCAGTTATCCAGACATTAAATGCTAACTTCTAAAATTCTCTTGCCAACAAAGCATTGAACTATGTATATTAGGTAATTGCTTCATTAAAAAATACTGGTGACTTTTCTGAGAAAGATTTACCTGTCATTTCAGTAATAACGTATTAATGTAATTTCAGTGTTAATGTAATTTTAGTTTGAGGAATACTCCTACTAAACTTAAAATCTCTTTTAACAGCAGAAGCTTTATGAGGTATATTTGAAATAATGCAGAAACTCTCATGAATTCTTACATTCATAGGTCTTATTTTCTTCGTGTCTTACTTTTCATTCACTTCGTATAAACGTTTTCAGAATAAATTTGCAGTTATCTCAAAGGGATTGAAACTGTTCTGTAACTGCCTTTATTTATTGTTTCGAACATTAACTTGGCATAAGAATTCTTTTTCCTCTAGAGGCTACTTTCACAAATTGATGCAAAGACCAGTTTTCTTGCAGCTTGTTCTTTCGATCTTCATTTCTTTCCGTTGTTCTAGGAATAATAAGATAAGCATGCTCCGTTTTTCAAGGAGGAGAAATGAAACATTCTTTCGCCATGATTTGTTTTCATGGAAAAAAGATGCAAATGCAACGAAAGAAATCGAAGGAAGAATTCTTAACTTTGAAGATAAAGAATGGATTCAGAAATGTGGAAAGTCTTACGGAACGCGACAATTTTGCAGTACTACTTTTGAAGCGAAAAATTTAATATAATATTTTACTACCTTTTTAATTATAACTGCTTACTGTTAATCAAATAAATTTATTTGAAATGAAAAGTTCGTTTTGTAGCAAACATATTATATTTCTTCAAAACGTTTAGAGAACATTCTTTTATTTTCAATTTCATTATTTGGTAAATGTTTAGGCTAACCTTCCATAAACGCCAACGAACTATTTTGGCCTTCAAAATTTCACGAATTTTTTTGGCGGCAATGAGAGCACTAAGATGTGATTTTTAAGCGTAAATAGAATAGTAACTTTTAAGTTTCGCAGTAGTAAAACACCATTATTTTATGTAAACAGAATAGTAAAATGAGATTATAAAATACTAGATGAGTAAACCAAAGTCTATCAGCTTTTCATGTAAAAACATAGTCCTATCTATGTAATTCATGATAAAATAGTATAATACATAATAAAATAATAAATTGTATAACACTTTCCCCGGACTCCAAAACTGTCAACTAAGTAAATATTAAGACACAATAACACGCCGAACGAAACTAATTCAGAAGTCAAAACAACAAAAATCAGCGAAAATATTGAGAATATTACGCTGATTTTTGTTGTTTTGACTTCTGAATAAGTAAATATATTCAAATTCACTAACAACAGATGCATCATAAACTCACTAAAATGCACAAGTTACTATCGTCGTGGAATTCAACACTCTAAACAACTTAAAGCTGTATGTAAGTAAAGCGTCGACACTTCAATGGGAGAAATTGCGCTTCGAAACGACCGCAGCGCTCGTAGCGGTGGCGATATGGAAACACAATGAGTAAAACTGCGCATGCTCCTTTTCTTTTCAGTCATTGGTTGTTTTGATTTGTTGTTTGTTTGATTCTACCGAAATCTTGTTAGCTTCTAACGTGCGTTGGTTGTGTTATTTATAACTTATTAATTTTGTACTTTTTAATTACAAAAGGCTCTTTTCAGAGCCGATTTTGTTTTTTAATTTTCTCTAATGGCGTATCGATACTGCGGATTAAAGATTGCAAGAGTAAGATTTCGTCGAAATCTGATGGAATACATTTCTACACGTTTCCTTGAGACGATGCGTACTTAAGGAAGTAATAAAGAAGAGTTGATATGTATTGTTGAAATTAAAGGTAAAAAATTCTGATAATTAAAAGAATTATTCCCCTAAATTTTATAATAACGCAGGTACAAGTTTTAAATAATATTTTAAAAAATCTTTTTTTTTTTATTCCCTTTCAGAAATATTCAGAGAAAGTTATGTACTATTTAATGTATTTCACTATTAAAATAAAAAGAACGCTAATCTGAAATTAACCGAATTGAGCATTAATTACAAATTGACGTAGATTTTTTCCATTTAAAAGATGCCTCAGAAGCTAAAAAAATCATGTCATATTTGAGAAAGTATTTTAGGTAGAAGCTCTGTAAGTGGAGAAGAAATAATACATAATTTTAATGTTAATAACAATAAAATTTGCTTAAAATGTATTCTTTTCGTATACTTAGGACTCTGAAATACTGTACAAATAGAAAATATATACATTTATATATATAATTACGACGCAATTGCAAAATATTTACATCCAATCGTGTGAAAACTCATTGCGGCCTCTCCATCTTACTTCCAACCTCCATGACGTCACTACAGGGGAGAGGAGGAGGAGAAGAGATTTAGTTTACATCGCCACCACTGCAGTGGATTGGCGCTGCAATTTGGCGTCATGTTATAGTATGACACTTTACTTAATACAGCTTTGAAACAACTTTCGTTCAAAACTTTAAACATTCCACATCTTTTGAATGCCACATGCAAGAAACAAAACTAAAAGAAAAATAATTACCTGACCCGAAGAACATTAGCTAAATAAAAATTAAATTAAAACTTTCATAAATTATATAATTCACGTCATCTGAAATCCAACATTCTCCCGCCAAAAACAGCTTAATCTCCTGCAAATATCAAACAGTAAAACGTCTAAAAACAAACACAGTATTTCAAAATTAAATTTTTTAAAAAAAATCATCTGGCTACACTAAACTCGCACTCATTACAATCAAAGAAATAAACCTCTAGGTTTGCCACAGGAAAACGTACATTAGGAAACCACAACCAAATCAAAATCACGCCAAACTAAAATTTCTCGCCAAGTTTCGCTCTCACCCCGATTCTGGAAGATTAACCAATGTTTACAGTACAAGTTTCTTCATCAAGCTGAAATTTTTTTAGAGAAACAGAATTCCAATACAGAATCCAAAACTCGTCAAAGTGACCTCGAAATCCGTAACTTGAATTACAGTAAAGGAACTATGGCCTTTCAAATTTTATAATAACACATTTGATTTGGTATTTGAATGAAAGGAAATTAATATAAATGCGTATATTTATGTGACTTAAGTTATTCCTTTTTCAAGGTGACCATCGTCAAAAATATTAATATTATGAAATATGAACTGGATCCATAATTAAATATTAGCAAAATCATGAACTTATAGAGTTATCAAGTGATTCGTGAGCAGTAAATTCTTGGGGGAGGGGGAATGCCTCAGTTGTGAATTGAACCGCAGATCTTGCAACTGCTAGCAGAGTGTGGGCACAAGATCACAAGGATACGTTAGAGAAATTCATTTAATTAAATCTAAATTAAAAAGCAGGTTACTTTTAAACAAATACATGCATAAATGTTTAAATATGTTCAAACCTTTAAATAAAACAACCGACCGTGTTTCTTTATAAATTTATTAAAGTATTAAAAATTTTAAATTAATTATACATAAATATTTTAACTCTTAGTCAACATTTGTATAGCAAGCGAAGCTTTGAAAGAAGTTATTCAAGGAGAATTATGCAGCAATTTTAACAAACAAATTTAAACGTTATAGAACTTTGTACATGATAGAAATGTATAATTAATCTTTCATAGCGTATGGTATAAAACAAATAAACGACACTTCACGCTCTTGTTAGACTACTTTAAACTACTTTTATTTCGATTTTAAAGAATAAATAATTTTGATAAGCTAAGAAGTAAAATTTTTAGAACCATTTTTCAGCGGAGTAATACCTTTTTCCGTTTACTTTTGATAATGAAATAAGGCAACTTTTTTCAAATCATTAATTTTTAATCAAAAGTCAATCATCATATGATATTAAAAAATTGTTTATCGATTGTTATCTGCTTTATTTCTCGAAAGTTTTTTAATTATGAATAAATAGGGAAAAAATTCAGTTAATTAAAATTGTTAAAGTATTATTCAGTGATGCAGAGCTACATAAAATTTATTTAACATTAAACAATCAGGAAAGCATTTATTACTTTTTACAATATGCAAAGTGCTGACAAGCGGTAACATTACATTTCATTTTTTGTACAGCGTTTATTTGTACAGTGTTAATAGGATGCTTCCAAATCAATTACACAAAATTCGACATTGCACATGCAAACAAATATTAAGATAAGAAAAAGTTGAAACACATTTCAGGGAAACAATTATAAAAACAAAAGCATAAAGTAAATTCGAGCTCACAATATTAACAAAAATGAAGAAAGAGAACAGTAATGAATTAAACCAAACATGTCAAAACATATGGAAATGGAAAAAAGACTGATTTTTCAATGCATTTAATGAAGAATTATAATGTAAAAGCTAAATTCTAGGTATCCAAATGAATAATATTCTGAGTTTACGTTATTTGTATTCATATTTGGAATAATTCCAAACTTTTTTTTCATATTAACCATTTTTATGCCTATGTTTAAAATTTTATTCAACTGTTTTTCTTACTATGTTCATAAGATCCAAACGCATGACAATAATACAGTTAATGTTATTTGTTGCAGGATATAAAGCTATATCTGAATATTTAGAAAAGTACGATTTGTATTTCGGGAAGTGCCTGCTGCTTTAATTGATTTTTATAAAAGGTATAATTTTCAAATTCGCCGCCCAGACGCGAAAGTGATTAGTGACTCTGACTGCCGTACTGTACCACCCGAGTTCAAATACCCGATGAGACATGGAAGTAATTTGTCCGTCCCTTCATAGGAGGCAACGGTGGCTCACCTGTTATAGGCCTCCATAATAAAGTGACCGGCCATAATAAAGTACCCATAATAAAATACTTCCGGCCTTAGTAGTGGTCATCGCCTATAATGGTTAATTCTCGCCAATAGCAAAAAATAATAATTCAAGTTCAAATTCAGCTAATTAAAGGTTCAAGAACTGTAAATCTCTAAAATAATAATTTTATATGAAGCTACATAAATTTTGTACACATTCTAAGCATATGTATTAGAAAAACTAAAACGTCAAAATAGAATGAAAGAGCTCTATTCATATTTTATGTAAAGTGGTTATATGTCTTGATTTTAATGTTCCTGCTGTCCACATGAAGCATATTAATTCCTCTTTCTTTAAATTTCAGCTTTTTATTTAATTATTACTATAACTTGAAGTAGATATAAATGTGGGCAGTTAATAGGATTTAATGATATTTTTTGTTTTTTTCCAAGAGCGAATTTTCGTATATATTCTAATTTATATACTATAATTGTGCAAGATAAAGAATACGTAAACAAAATTAATTTAAAAACTAAAAATTAAAACTTAAATTTGCAACAGCTCTTTACATTTCATATTTAATTTGCTTATTTTCCCTTTCTGCTCTACAAACAGTAAAATGACTAAAACAACTATCTAAATAGTGTCCTTATAAAATTAAGCCTCTTACATAACGCTAATTGCTCAGGATTCACATAACGCTTGAACTAATAATAAAATTAAAATTTGCGAATTTAATCCTAAATTAACCCATAGAAAAGAAGTCAAACCAAATCTGTTTCATTCTTAGTCTAACCTCCGAAGAAATTTGGGTATTTTGTCTTCCGTTTATTTGTTTACTTGCAAGCTTGATGTCTGTTGCTGTTCATTCTTCAAATACATTACAAAAGCGTAAAAGGAACCGATAAAATTAGCATTCAAGAACAGGCGAGGTTAGTGTGCCATGTTAGCGGTGTTTGTATAAAAATGTTCGTGCTCAATTGGAGAAAGAATAGGTGATCTTGAAGAGCCAAGCCATTTGTCGACTCTCTAAAGCACGTTGGGCGATAGCAGCGGTATGAGAAAGAGCGTTATTCTGTTTGAAAATGTCACCCGAATATTGCTCAAGAAGAACAGCGCAACTGGTAAAATCACTAGTCTGATGTATAAATTTGCTTTCGATGTATATGGCAAACGACGAGAGTGTTTGTTCTATCATTGGAAATTGCTCCGCAGATCGTAACTCGTGGTGTAGGCTCAATATGTCTACCTCGCACACAGCTTTGCTCAAGCGCTCACCAGGCCTCTTTCCTAACAACATACAGACATCACTGGCACCAACACAGAAACAGCTGCCATCGAAGAACGCAACAGATCTCCACTCCTCCCTCGATTGAGTTCTAACTTGACACCCCCGAAGTCACAGGTGGCAATGATTTAGAGTATGCCTGCTACAGGATGTCTGGCTTGGAACTATCGTTCATGTAATCGAAATGTTACAGTTCGCTAAGTCACTCCAGTGCCAACAAAAGCTTGAACGTCTACTGCAGATTTTTTGCGGTGTTCCACACATATGCCGCAAATATGGTAGTCTTCACTTTGAGTGGTGGTAGGTACGCTGCCAGACCTCGACCTTCTTGAGAGAGCAGCTTCCCGTAATTACTGTTGCCAGCACGCATGCATAATGGATACATCTCTCTGCTTAGTCTTCATGCAATATCACGAAAAGAAAGTTTTCCTTCTCGCAGCCCTATTACACGGCCTCGTTCAAACGCAGTAAGATGATGATTCTGCCTTCTGCGTCTCCTTAAAGGCAATTTTAACTCAAACTTCGCTCATAACTCCTAATACACAAGACAAGTAAATCACGGGAAATTTACGTCGCGTACTTAAATCAAACGTGATCTGTATGTTCACAGTGGCGCTAGAGCTCAAATTTCGTTTATCTATTATCACAACTTCTTGTTGTTGAAATTTCATTTCTTCCAGTGTGTGTGTAAGATATAAAAACATGAAGGAAAATTATTAGCATTACTAACTTAACTGAAACAAATTAGTGCCTTAATTGACAATACCCCTTAAAATTCCCAATTTCAATTTAACTACTTACATCAAATTTCATTTATCTATCACTATTTCTTCTTTCTATTGAGACTTCATTTTCCTCCAGTGTACGCGGTTATATATATAAACGTGTATATACATATGCGTGTGTGTGTGAGATATAAAAATAGGAAGGAAAATTATTAACAAATTACTAACTTAACTGGAACAAATTGCTACCTTAAGCTGCAATAGCCATTAAAATTCCTAATTTCGATTTATAACCTCCTTCAAGGCACCTACACTGACATCACCTTTTCCCTGTAGTATTCCTCGTTGCGAAAGCTCTTGCTAAGTCGCTGTGGAGGATTAAAACAAGGGAGCTAAGCTTATGTATAGGTCTTACTGTTTAAAACGCATCACTTTCTCGCCTGCTACCGTCTAGCTACCGTTCTATTCGCCCTTCTCCAGTTTTTATCCATTGTTCTAAAATGCTAACTGCGTATACAAAGTTCTAGGGCTCTTCTAACTTCCGTAGTGTTGTACCAATCAAGAAAAAATTTGTTTCGAAATAATTATTCCTCCTCAGAAATAAAAAATGGATATTTAATCTCCATGATGGCTACAGTTAATTGCAGCTGCGTCGTATGCATTGTAACGCCCTCGCCATTCCACTCACAACTGCTAAATTAATTGGGGAATTTTTAAAATCGTACCTTAATAGCCATCGTAAAGTAAAAATTATCTTATGAGATAACCTGGCAACTTCTCGCACACGCGTAAAAGAATACCATCACAGAAGAAGGGTAAAATAATCCATCAATTATTCGTAAAACTCTTAACATAAAATGCACGCACTTCGTGCTTACAAAAACACAGACGACTTGCGGTGGAACTTAAGAAGAATAGTTCACAATAAATTCGGAGATACCGAGTAGTGCTAGACTAACAATTTAAGACCAACGAGGCTTACTCAACAAGCTACCCGGTGATGCACTTATTAAATAGCCAAAAGATGTATCAGCAACTCCGCATAACAGCAAGGACAGACTTGTAACGCGCGCTGGCCAGCGAAATCACGCTCTGAATAAACTGCAAGATTCGTCTCTTTAAATACTCAACTTTAAATTTCCATCCTGGCGAGGAATTGCGAGGGGAAAATTAGAGGTTCCGCAAAGGTAGCAAAACTTAAAATAATTTGTTATGCAAGATAAGGGAAACCTTAAGTATCATCTAAAATATCATACATACACAGACACGCACATATATATACTATATCGTCGACTGGTTATGTTATCAGCTTTGCCACAGAAAATTCAGTAAAACAGTCAGCCAGACGTCACTGATATTCCTTATTGTGCAAACAACGTTATGTCAAACGTGTTTCTTCCGTACTTACAGCTTTTCCTATTTCATCCACTTTGCGTCTTTTGGCGGAGTTGAGAGGAACTATTTCGGTTATACGTAAACAATTTTTGTTACTTTTGCCACAATCTAATTGTGTTCATTAGACAGGGGGCGATCATAATTACTTGCTTATTTACTATCTCTACCAGGAAGAACCCACCAGCGGGGAGCAGTAAAGTCGCCGAACACTAGTAGTTCGTTATGGGTTTCGATTCCTCCGACGAACGGGCTGTCTGCATGGCCATTTCCGTAGGTTTCCCTATGTGTAACGGCCATACGAGCCAGTTTCCCTTCTAGAAACTCATTCGCAAAGTCATCTTTCTCCTTAGGCAAATAATCCTCGAGTGCAAATAAACCAAACCAAACTCTACCAGGAAGAGAAATGTTGAAATTTCACTAGTGAGCTATCTTAGTATTCACTAGTGAGCTATGTAATTCGAGGACTATGCAAAGGAGTGAATCGTTGAATTTCAATGGTGTTTTATATCATAGGTAATGGCTTAATTAAAGGTTAGAGCGGAAAGTAGGTACAAGTGTTTGTAATTTCAGAAATTACAATTTTACGTAAGACAGTACTGATTCGATTCTTATTCTAAAGTTTTATAGAGCCATCGAACCCGTTAGCTCTGATCCGCATTGCGAATGCCTTTTTTGCATAAAATAAAAGTTTTTCTTTCCATTTGCATCATTGTGTAGATACTCGATACCAAATAGGTAGTAATATAGTAAATTTTTTTAAAAAATAGTCTGCCATTGCATTCAGATTTGAATACTGCAGCTTGAAACATTGAGTTTCATCTTCTGTTCAAAATACTTCACATTGCTATTGAATTCGATTAGTTAAGCAAAGAAAATCTTTAAGAATATTCCAAGTGAAATACTTCACTTTCCTGCTTCACATACAATTGTTAAATGCTCTAGTATATAATTTGTTTTATGTTGCAATTAGATTTACGCTATATAAAAATATTTCTTTACATACTGGATATTTTTATTCCATTCATAGAAACTGAAATAAATTATTCATCCCAGAGATGCATGTAATAAAATTGTCTAGACTCCTTTTAAATGCTGTTTTAAGATTTAAAAATATAGCAGTTGATTCACATATTTAACCTTTCCTTCTACAATAAAACACTCATAATACGTTTATTACCTCTGAACTCATAATGTATCAAACCTATCAAAATATTTCAACCAGAAGTATTTGAATGTGAGACAGTTTAAAGCACGCAATGTTTAAGATAAATAAAAAAATTCCATTTCGTTGGTTTACGGAAGAAAATTCGAGATTTACACTGCAGAAAGGCTCCATAAAGTGAAATCACTCAGAAACAAAAGTTAACAACCGAGAAATACTGGGTTTTACATCTGGCCATTCCGTCTCTTGAGAACGCAGTTAGAAATAAAACTGGGTGTCGTGATTATGGAACTGAGCTTAATGCATTCATGTTACTAGCACATAAAGGTTCTTTGTGCATAAAAGACGAAAATTTCTTAAATTAGAAATTTCTTACCTTAGCAAGTATCACAGTTCTTATTGTTTACCTAAGATTATTGCATCTGAGACATCTTACCAATCTTTGTATTTTAATATTACATTTTAGACTAGTGGATATTATGTAATGTATTCCTCAAATTATATTTTAGTAAATTCCTTTTTACATTAATGTAGTGATTCTTTTTCTTCATAATTATTAAGAAGACTCTTTTCAAACCGGAAAAATCTTAAGAGAAAATTCCACTTTTTGCTGCGAATAAATTTCGTAATTAAAGATAAACTTGTTGAAATATACGAGTATATTACAATCAACAATTTTAGATACAATTCAAATATTATTTGAGAAAATCTGGTGAAATCATGTGAAATAAAAAACTTATGTAGAATATTTTTCTTCCATTCTAAGGCAGTCACTTTAATAATTTGTGTTACAAAAACTGTAAAACAAAAATTAACATCCTTCTCATTACGTGCTGGTTTACATTTCCTCGGCTTCGCTTTCTCAAATAGGAACTTCGATTCGAAATCTAAACTACTTTCTCTGATGATGCTATTTAATTCGATAGATAGCATTTGATATGATGTATAGCGGTTAGGAGAGCTGACTAGGATACCAAAGGATCCGGGTTCAAACCCCGGAGAAGACATGGATGTAAACTGTGTTTCCTCATAGGAGCAACGGTGGCCTGCTATCATGTGCCTCCGTAATAAAATGACCACCACTTCTGGTCTTAGTAGTGGCGAAAGTCTAAAAATGATTAGTGCCTTCCATTAACAACAACAACAAAAAATCTTTTGATAAGAGTTGTTTGTACTTCGAAATATTTAGTTAATTCCCTAAGTTTAAACCCGAATAATACATAAAACTCAGAACTCATTGTAAAAAGGATTCTTATTTTTCAACTAACTCTATAAATGTCCACTTAACATAGCTGATCCAGCGGACCAGCTAATGCAACAACAAATAATGGTAGCTCAATCAGGTTCCGTGTCCAGAGACTGAATTAGCTTTTTTCATGGGTTTTCGTAGTCTCACATAATAGTATATGTAGCAAACATCCTGTATATGTAGCATGAATATAAATTTATTTACTTAAAATAACTTTTTAGAAGATATTCTAACTCAGATCTGACCTAATTTCATTCCGAATACAGTGCACGAAGATTTCCTTCCTAAAACACATAGCTCAGTGTGTTTCAGAATAATAAACAACATTAAAATTAATAAATAATGTTTTTATTTTAATTACAAAAATGGAAAGTGATGATTTTTGACCTTATTTGTGAGGATGCATTTTTTGTTGTCCTTTAAAAAAGTATAAAAATGTCTTTGATGCATAAGGTATTAATTGCCGGTTCAAACTGTGCTGAAATGTAACTTTTGATAAACTGCTGATGTATAACTTCTGATAATACTGCTGATATATAACTTTTGATAATATTGCTGATTTTTTAAGGACATCCTATTTAAATTTTCAGGGGTACTTTGTGAAATTTAAAAATCTTCCGATTAAAAAGCATGCGAAAACTACCTGTCTCAAGAAAGAGATGCCTTCTTGGACAGCTTTCGAAGAGCAGCTGGCTGGTATCCAGGTTACGCATGGGAAAACCACGATACTTGTCGCATACCCATTCGCTGGGATTTGAGCCCGAGTCGAAATCCCGCTTTTCGGCCACGTTACTGTTCTATTGCTTGTGAGCCTAAAATTCATCTGATATTATCACTTCATAAACACAATTTTCTGCTAGATTTCTTTTCATTACAACAAATTTCATAAAAACGGATAAATTATATGTGAATTACTGCCCTTTTATTTCACTATGTTTATGTCTGCTTATTTCTGTCTTGAGCAAAACGAAGCTAAATACGGAAAAGGAAGTTTAAGAAGAAAAGAATTTTGTAACATTGCTGACAGAATATTCTTCGATTCTCAATTCAAGTGATTCTAGATTCGAAAAACGGCCCACTAAAAACTTTCGTGTATTAACTTTCGTTTTACTTTCGCTAGCAAGATTTTAAGGACGAGAATGAGAGGGAACGATTTCTCCGTTATGCTGTTAGACTCAGTAGGTTTGCTTTTGAGGCAAGACATATTACCGATAAGGTTAAGACATATTACCGATAAGGTTAAGACACACTGCAAACTGGAAGGTAATAAACAATATAAAAAGTCATTCTTTTTATGAAAGAGGGCTTAAATAAAACATTTTAGTGTTCAATTAGCAGAATACTTGAACATACATATTTCTAAATATTCAGTCGAAGGGAAGCTTTTAATCCTAGCTTGCACAGTCATTTCCAATGAGAAAATATGCTAAGGTAAAATAAAAAGCATTATTCTTGTAATTGTGCTTTTCTGAGTATCCGAATGATATTTAATTGTCAACGACTCAACTTATTACATACATAAACTATACAGCTTATTACGTACATGAAGTATGCGTTGTGTTTAGAAAGCTAGTAAATATACAGATTCTGATTTTTATTGTTTAGATCACACGTTAACCTAAAAAGCAGATAAAAAGTAAACGAGCCCTGTTGATCAGGTGTATTTTTTAGAAAATTTGAATGCGAACGAGTAAATCTACAAACGTTAAATTTTCATCATACCTCAAAAGCATTGTCGCCATGATTTTGTCTTGGAAACGTTTAGAGGAATATTAGATGAAGACCTCAAAATGATAAATTTTGCATCAGAATTTGGAATCTCTCATAGTATTCTTTTAGATGAACTGTAAAAGAACGTTATTTAGAAGTAATAACTAAGCTCAGTAGACGATACGTGGCCAGCCAACTTTCACATCACCTTTGTTTCAATATGGGAACGATTATATTTCACCAAACTACGGCAAATTCGTTAAATTACATAGAGGTGTTTACTCAAAAAGCTATCATCTGTAAATATCTCTCTCCAGAAATCAACTTAAAAGGAGTTTACAGCGGTTTTTCCATCTTAATTAGACAAGGCAGCAATGATTTTGCTTTCAAATGAGAGTTAATTATTCAGTCTGCAATAGAATACCGGATGCCAGTTCACTGCCTGGGTGATGATATGGGGCGGCATGATGTTTCATATGTTGATATTTTATACCTCCAAATGTCACGAGATGCAATGATTAATGTTATTTTTCTGTATTAGCTTATGCTCTCAGAGCGGTTAAGTGACGTAATAATGTTTTGGCGGTCTGCCAACGCGAGCTCTGAACTTCAGTTATGTCGCAGTTGTAGTAAAGTCGATCGCTGTATAGTTTGAATGCTTGCTTTTTCATTCTCCTAATAAACGCTGTTATCCCTGTAAAGTAATTAATATTTAATTATTTCATAACAGGTTATGGGCCCAGGAATTAGGAGAAGTCTTTCGTAAAGGCATATAGTAATCTTTTGAATCAGCATTTTAGATTGAAGCTGATAAACAGTGATTGCTTTCGTTTTCTCCTTCGCTTTTAACGACTGCGTAATAGCGGCTATGGATCGCCTGTGCGTCGAGAAGCTGAACGATAGAAATTATTACACTTGGAAGTTTAAAGTGGAACTCTTGCTGATTAAGGAGGATTTATGGGATGTTATTATTACAGAACCTCCATCTCCAGCAACTACAAAGTGGATTTCGAAAGACGGAAAAGCTAGAGCTACTATAGGACTATTATTGGAAGATAACCAATTAGGACATATTAGAAAGTGTACGACTGCGAAAGAGGCATGGAATATTCTCAAACAGTACCATGAAAAGTCAACACTGTCTCGAAAAGTTGGACTTTTGAAAAAGCTGTGTAATTTGCAGTACAGTGATAAAGAACAAATGAGCGATCATCTAATGAAAATGGAAGCTATTGCGGATCAACTAGTAGCGTTAGGTGAGAAAATTTCAGAACCTTTACTCGTTGCATTTATTTTAAGCAGCTTACCTGAAAATTATGCTACGTTAATAACAGCTTTAGAAACAAGACCTGAAGAGGACTTAACTATTGAATTAGTTAAAAATAAATTGTTGGAAGAGTACACTCGTCAAAACGAAAGTAAAGAACCTGCTGAAGGAAACGAGAATAAAGCTTTGAAGTCATATTCTTCTTTAATGCGTAACATTACAGCTGATAAAAATAAAGTACCTAAATGTTTCTTTTGTGAGAAATTAGGACATTTTAAGGCTGACTGCAGGAAATATGCGAAATGGAAACTTAAGCATAATCAAAAGCAACAAGTCAATGCGGTTGTAGGTTTTAGTGACTTTAATGAAGCGAAACAAGTTTCGAATCACCATTGCTTTACAAGTGTGGATAATTTACATGGTTACTGGTGTATCGATTCTGGAGCAACCATTCATATGTGCAATGATAAAAGTCTGTTCTGCAATTTTGATAATGATTCTGTTCCTGAACGAATAACTTTAGCTAACGGATATACTGTGTTTAGTCAGGGAAAAGGTAATTGCTTGGTAAAATATCAGAATAATCAAAATGAGGAAATACAGATTACAATTAAAGATGTGCTTTTTGTTCCACAGTTATCTGGAAATTTATTATCCGTAAAGAAGCTAACTGATAATGGATGTGAAGTGAACTTTAAAGGTGCAGAATGCCATATCGTGAAGAATGATAATATAATAGCTTTCGGCTACACAAGAGGAGGTTTATATGTTCTTAAGGAAAGTGAACTTGCTCTTCCTACGAAACTAGTTCATACAGAATGTATTCATGATTGGCATTTAAAATTAGGCCATAGAAATCCTGCCGATATTTTAAGGATGTGTAATGAATCTATGGCTGAAGATATGAATATTGCTCCCTGTTCTGCTGTATTGACATGTGAGGATTGTATTGCTACCAAAGCATGCAGAGAACCATTTCCGAGAAAATCTACTTCACGAACCTCCGAAATACTCGATTTAGTGCATACAGATCTTTGTGGTCCAATGCAAACTGTAACTCCAGGTGGTGCAAGATATATACTAACAGTAATTGATGATTACAGTAGATACACTACAGTTTACCTTCTGAAGCATAAGGAAGAAACTAAACAGCGTATCGCAGAGTTCATCAAACAAGTACTAACACAGTTTGGGAAAGCACCAAAACGACTGAGATCAGATCGAGGAGGGGAATATACAAGCAAAGACTTTGAAAAATTGCTGAAAGAAAATGGAACAATACATGAGAAAACTGTTCCTTATTCTCCGCAACAGAATGGAATAGCTGAGAGGAAGAATCGCACATTAATTGAGATGACAAAAGCGATGCTAAAAAGCTCTAATCTTCCAAACAAGTACTGGGGTGAAGCTGTTGTTACAGCAAACTACCTGCAAAATAGATTGCCGACTGGAGACCATAAAGTTACACCATATAAAAAATGGCACAAAAGGAAACCATCGTTAGGACATATACAAGCATTCGGTACTCCAGCATATGTGCATGTATCGAAAGAGAAGAGGCAAAAACTTGATGACACGGCTTTTAAACGAATCATGGTTGGATATGAAGAAGGAACAAAAGGTTATCGTTTGCTGGATACGAAGACTGACAATATCGTAATTAGTCGGGATGTGACATTTATACCAAAAGTCCTCATCCTAAGGTTAAACAGGAGGATACAGATGATTTGACTATTTTGAAGGATAATTCAGAGGAGGAGTGTATTTCTGAAAATACAGAACTGAGGAGATCTCCTAGACAAAACAAAGGTATACCGCCTGTGAGATACAATATTAGTTCATTCTCAACACAGTCGGAAGAAGCAGCAGATCCAACATCATATTATGAAGCCTGTTCGGGTGCCAATAAGGAAAAATGGAAACAAGCCATGCAAGAAGAGATTAATGCCTTAAAGACGAATGGCACATGGAATTTGACAAATGCGCCTGAAGGGAAGACCATTATAGGCTGTAAATGGGTATACAAGACCAAACGAGATTCCGAAGGAAAAGTATTTCGTTATAAAGCTAGACTGGTTGCTCAAGGATACCAGCAGAAATATGGTCACGACTATGATGAAGTATTTGCTCCGGTAGCCAAGCCAACTACTCTGAGAATGCTTCTTACCATAGCAGGAAAAAGAAAAATGGCAGTAAGACATTATGATATACAATCAGCATACTTAAATGGCGATCTATCTCATGATATATACATGAAGCAACCTCCCGGATTTGAAGAAGGTGATAAAGTGTGTAAACTTGTAAAGAACTTATATGGCCTCAAGCAAGGAGCAAATGAATGGAATAGGAAACTTAATGAAATTCTCTTAAGTAAAAGATTTGAACGAAGTCAAAATGACCCTTGTTTATATACAAGACAAGATAAAGAAGGGTTTGTTTACATCACTGTACATGTGGATGATATGGTCGTTGCAGCAAGTACAGAAGATTTACTTAAAATTTTTGAAAGCGAAATTGGTGAACATTTCTCAGTGAAAAATTTGGGAAATCTTTATTACTATTTAGGCATACGCTTTCAACGTGACGACGAAGGAATCTTCTACCTAGACCAATCAAGCTACATTTCAAGAAAGCTGAAACAATATCACATGAACGATTGTAAAACATCTACGTTTCCTATTGGTCCAGGATATTATAAGCAAAGGAAAGATGCAAAAGCTTACAGTAAAGTTGAGGAATATAAAAGTGCAATAGGATTGTTACTCTACCTAGCAGTGAATACCAGACCAGACATAGCAGCTGCTGTTTCCATCTTATCTAGAAAAGTGTCAAAACCTACGGAAGCAGATTGGATAGAAGTCAAAAGGCTCTTCGGTTCAGTCTCAACACGAAGTTTCGCATTTTACGGGCTCCCGCGTTTTATCGCAATCCCAGGATAACAAAATTTTCGATTTTCGAGTCGTTGGATCTTCGAACACTTGTAAAAATTGCTATATCTTCTACCGGGTTGAGATAATCGTGATGTTATGGCATAATAAAAAAACATGGGAGAATATAATACAGAACCGAAGAAACAGCCCATAGCTGCTCCGCCCAAAGGCGAAGATAAGTGCGCAAAAGAAAAGCCAGTACTGAAAAAAAAGACGTGTCAAAAGAAAAGTAACTAAAAATTTGAAGGAGAAATAGTAAACTATGGAGGTATGTGACATATGAGACATTAAGTATATAAGATTAAGTAGTGTGTCTCAAGACCGCTAATGGTCTTTTTCTATTAGTATTTGCTTCATAATCATAACTTAACATGGGTATTGTATCATTCCTAACATTTGGGATATTTTTAAAGAACTTTTCGGCCAATTTGGCAATTAAGACGTGAATTTCTGGAATTTTAAGCTCGCGGTGAATGTCCGAATTACGAATAAACCATCGGCAATTCACTGCTTGCCTGAGAATAATATTTTGGACAACTTGGATCCTTTGGGTGTTAGTATAAGAGGCGTAACCCCAGACAGGACAGGCGTAGGTGAGTATGGGCCGCAAAAGGGTTGTATAAATGAGTATCTTGTTATCGGTAGAAAGTACACTATTCCGAGCAATTAATGGGGATAGTGTACGTTTACGATCTCGGAATTTAGCTAATAACTGTGTAATGTGTGGGGACCAAGTGAGAGTTTTATCTAAAACAACGCCAAGGTAACGGGCCTGCTTAGTCCACGGGATAGGTATGCCATTCATAAGTATGTGTAGATCTTCATCGTAGATTCTCTTTCTGGTGAATAGCACCGCTTCGGATTTCTCTACGTTAATGGCTATCTTCCATTTGAGTAACCAGGACTCAAGTGTATGGATGTGGTCTTGTAGTGATTGTATGACTGAGCCATGAGATGCGCTTTTGGAGAGAATTGCCGTGTCATCGGCATATAGAGCCAGGGTGGTGTGTGGTGATTGTGGGATATCGTTCGTATATATGTTATAGAGTATGGGCCCAAGGAGAGACCCCTGTGGGACTCCTGCCTTGATGACCCTTGGTTTAGAGAGTGATTTGTTTATACGAACGACGAAGTGTCTTTCCTTTAAATAGGAATGTATGGTTGTGGTGAGGTACTCTGGGAAACCCAGAGTGATGAACTTGTATATGAGGCCCTCAAGCCAGACTCGGTCAAAGGCTTTGGCTACATCCAGAAATATGGCACCGGTAACCTGTTTGTCTTGCAGACCTTGTGAGATGAACTCAGTCACCCGGTAGAGCTGGTGAACCGTTGAGTGTTTCCTCCGGAAACCATACTGTACAGGGATTAGTAGCTTGTGCTCTTCAGCATGATGTAAGATTCTTTTTAGCAAAATAAATTCTGCTACTTTACTGACACTTGAAAGAAGACTGATTGGCCTGTACGAGGATGGCTCCGAAGGAGTTTTCCCAGGCTTGAGAATCGGCGAGATAACAGCGTTCTTCCAGGTCGTAGGAAAGTGTCCAAGACGAAGAATAGCGTTGATGATATTGACTAGCTTGAGTAACATGAGGATTCCCATGTTCTTGAGCATTTTGTTGGTAACGTTGTCCAATCCGGAGCTCTTTTTCACTTGTAGCTTTTCGATGTAGCCGTATACCTCGGACGGCCTGACAAGAGGAATGTTGTTTGTGTGTGGGTTTGTTGTGAACTGTGTTAGTGTACTTGCAACTAAGTGATCTGTTGGAGTGTGGGAGATGTTGTTTGTGCAGAACTGAGAAGCATAGTGATCGGCTAGCGACTCAGCTTTCTCAGTGTCGGTGTAGGCAATTCCTTGTTGGCCTTTTAAGGGCGGAATAATAGTGTGGCATCTCTTTAATTTGGATGTAGCCTTCCAGACTGCCGAATTATCAGCAGAGAGGGAGGTAAGATAGGTGGCCCAGTCGTGTTGTGTACGTTGGCGTGTAAGAGCCCTGACTTGATGATTTAGCTGGTTGAGGAGCGTTTTATCTGGAGGGTAGCGATATCGCTGCCACTGTTTCCTGAGATTATTTCTTTGCTGAATAAGCTTCCTGGTGGCAGTATCTGTGGCTTTCTTGCGTTGACGGAGAGTGGTGCTATTTGCACGTAAAGCATCGTCTAGATCACTTGCAAAGTCTTCAGCCAACGCATCTAACTCTTCACCCGTGTGTACCGTTGGAATATGTAGTGAGGTGTTGTTTAAGGCTTTGGCATATCCTGCCCAGTTTGTGATAAAGGCCTTGGTGTGTGGTGTGCTACATACAGAAGTCTCCATATCAATCCAGACCGGATTATGGTCTGAAGAGAGCTCGTCAAGAGTTTCAATGTGGTTGTAAGAGCAGCCTTTAAGCAGAAAGAAGTCCAGCACGTTGGCAGATCTGTCGTTGTAGCGTGTTGGGGTTTGTGGAGCTGCAATGGTAATTCCAGCCTCTTGGACGAATTTAAGAATTACTGTGCCTAGGTAAGAGTTATTGTTGCAGTTCCACGCGCGGTGGTGTGCATTAAGGTCTCCGCCTATTATGACTTTGTTGTTGAGTTTAAAGAGGAGCTCAAAGTCTTGAGTAATATTCCTCTGTGATCTTTTGTTACTAGGAATATAAGCAGAGACAATGGTGAGTGGTTGTGAGGTGAGTGTAGTGACTGTGACGGCTAGGGCCTCTACGGCTAAAAGCTGTGGTATTGTAGTTTGGTAATGGGTGAGAGAGCGCTTGATTAGGATAATAATACCCCCTCCGGGGCTCTGCGTTGTTCTCTCTCGATCACAACGATACTGCTGGTAGTTGGCAATACAGAGGGTAAAAAGTGGACTAAGCTTGTGTTCCTGTAGGAGAATAACATCGGGACAATACTCATTTATAAAAATACGAAATTCATCAATTTTTGGGTATAACCCGTTTGCATTCCATGTTACAATTTTTAGGCCAAAGTCCATAATTAAGTGCTATTATTGAGCCCGTGAATTTGTTCCAAAATTAAATGCAAAATTTGAATCTTATCAAGTATATTATCACACTTTTTGAGCTCAGCTAACTTACTTTTATAAATATTAATAATACTACTAATACTGCAGCCTAGTGCTGCTTCTACTTCCTTCATAACATTTAATAAGTCAAATAGATCTGTGAGATTACTGGTGCTATTACTTGTTTTATCAGCCTTAGGGGCTTTAGGTTGTTTACTAGATTCAACATTCATTTGTTTATTAGGCACAGCAGCCACAGTGGCTTTGGGGACAGACGCTTCGGTGGACAGAATTTTGTTTTGTCTATTTGCTGAATTGACAGCTCGTGCAAAACTAATACCTGGCTTTAAAGCCGATGTTTTTTGAGGTGAGATATCTAAAATTAACGAAAGATCTTAAACTGCGTCTGGGAAATGTAAACGAGCACGAAAATAACTCGTTGTTATGTTATGTGGATGCAGATTGGGGAAATGATCCTACCGATAGGGAATCTAACTCCGGATATTTCTTTAAATATCAAGGCAGTGTATTTACATGGAACTGCAGAAAACAGCAGTGTGTGACTTTGTCATCGACTGAAGCGGAATTTATAGCACTTGCCGAAGCAGCAAAGGAGGCAATTTGGCTTAAAAGGCTCTTGCAAGATTTCCATGAAAAGGACACTGTTTGCATTTTTTATGAGGATAATCAAAGTTGCATCAAAATGTTACATAATGAACGAGGCAGTTGTAGAACTAAACATATAGACACTAAATTTCATTCTGTCAAGGAACTTGTGAAAGATAAAAATTATGAACTCCGATATCTGCGTACTGATGAAATGACTGCAGACATTTTAACAAAGCCATTAGGGACAAACAAACTGAAAACTTTTAGGCAGAACCTTGGATTATGTTAATTTGTGATTTATATTATGTATTGATTTATTATTTTATGCATCTTAGGTAAGTCATTTTATTTTATTAAGGATTAATCATTGAGGAGGGGTGTTGATATTTTATACCTCCAAATGTCACGAGATGCAATGATTAATGTTATTTTTCTGTATTAGCTTATGCTCTCAGAGCGGTTAAGTGACGTAATAATGTTTTGGCGGTCTGCCAACGCGAGCTCTGAACTTCAATTATGTCGCAGTTGTAGTAAAGTCGATCGCTGTATAGTTTGAATGCTTGCTTTTTCATTCTCCTAATAAACGCTGTTATCCCTGTAAAGTAATTAATATTTAATTATTTCATGACATCATAGACATAATGGCCTGCAAGTGCTTGATAGAGGAACTTTGATAAACGATTGCTACTACAAATAGGCTATCGAGCACTTGTTTACCTGTTTCTTACGACTATTGAATAAACATCTCTTTGCTGGATACGAACCATGTGAACCAGTGAACAATCTCCTAAAGAATGTACACTCACGTTTGTGAAAATTGCAACACCAAGAAGGAATCGTCATAATTGAATGCAATTTAATACACAGTTGAGTGGTAGTGGTACAAATAAATGATTAAATGTTCAAAGCAAACAAACAAGAACAAGAGATCAGAATCAGTATTTTGTGTGGCCACCACGCGCCGCAATAAGTGCTGCTACACGACGTGGCATGGAGTCAAACAAAGTTTGAATGTCTGACTGAGGAAGAGCATTCCATATCGTTTGTACGCGTACCCAAAGTTCGTCTGCAGACGCAACAGGACGAGGATCACGAGCAAGACGCCGACCAATGACATCCCACACATGTTCAATTGGCGACATATCCGGGGAACACGCAGGCCAAGGAAGAAGCTGTACCTGCTGCGCTGCAAAGAAGGATTTAACAATCCGAGCAGTATGAGGGCGGGCATTGTCCTGTTGAAATACAGCGCCTGGCAAGCTTTGAAGGAAGGGAACAGCTTCGGGCTGTAGAACTTCACGGATATACCGGTTGCTGTTCAGATTGCCCACAATTCGTAGCAATTGAGATCGTCTATGATATGCTATGGCGCCCCAGACCATAACTCCGGGTGTTCGTCCACTGTGGCGTTCGATAATGCACTCCGGAAGGTGGCGTTCACCGGCATAGCGTCTGACACGAATGCGGCCATCATGGTACCACAAATTAAAGCGGGATTCGTCAGAAAACACGACATGCTGCCAATCAGCACGCCAGTCTCTATGCTGATTGGCCCATTGTAGCCGCAGGCGGCGATGGTCGTGCGTTAGGGGGATCCTGTATAAAGGAGTCCGTGCGCGCAGTCCACACTGCAGCAGACGTCTACGAATTGATGAAGCACACAATGAAACACCTGTAGCTATTGACCACAGTGCTGCCAATTGTCTAGAGGAAGCTGTACGGTCCGTCCGCGCCATGCGGACCAGGTGTCTATCATCGCGAGCTGACGTCACATTTCGGGGTCCACTCCCGGATTTCCGAGTTGTCCGACACTCGTCCGTCCACTGCTTCCAAACGCGCATCACTGTGCTGCTGTTACGCTGCACACGAGAGGCTACTGCACGATACGACAATCCAGCTTCACGAAGGCCGATGATTCTCCCTCGTTCAAACTCTGTAAGTTGTTCAAATCTCGCTCTCTTTCGTCGACGAGGCATAAGTACAGATTGAGTTAACGTTTACCACTAGCAGATAACCACCGATAACCATACACGCCTCGCTACAGCCGTCTATTTATTCGGATCCATCAGCCGTTCAGAGGGCGCTGCTCAGCGTACGCATGCGCTACGGATTTGCAATTCTAATCATTTGCATATCATGCGCTACTTTGCATTTCCTGAAAATTTCAGCTCACTCGCGTAAGTCCTTCATGGTGTTGCAATTTTCACAAACGTGAGTGTAATTATCCGTTGAATCGATTGAATTCAATTCCATTGGGCAAATATGGGATATTATAGGAAATCAAACTGTTGTTTGCAGTCCTTTGCTGGAAAGCAAGTAAG
This sequence comes from Stegodyphus mimosarum, assembly GCA_000611955.2. Lineage (NCBI taxonomy): Eukaryota > Metazoa > Arthropoda > Arachnida > Araneae > Eresidae > Stegodyphus > Stegodyphus mimosarum. Next base: position 308,276 of record KK121844.1, read on the forward strand.
CTCCAGTTACATTCTAAAGAAGCAGCGAAAAAAATCTTTCACAAAAATTCTTCAATTACTTGAAAATGAACATTCCTGGGATTGTTGTATCACGGTTTCAGATGGATATGTTTCCTTCTGAGGAGTCAAATTGCCTGGGCATTGGTAGGAGTATTTGCTTGTCCTTTGTCTATATTTTAATTACAAAAATTAACAGTGATGATTTTGATCACATTTGTGAGGATGCATCTTTGGTCACCCTTTAAAAAAATATGAAAATGCCTTTGTGGCTTACATGTGGTATTAATTTGCTACTCACTTCTTGTTCAGTATCTATATCTAACTTTCTGGTTACTATATTACGATGTTTGCACATTTCCTTTTGCTTCGAAAAGTATATTTTTAACTGGTATAGAATTTTTTAATATGTATTATAATTATAAGATGAGTTTTTTTCCACACACATCTTTGAAACATAAAAAAAGATTTGAACTTAAGACTAGCAAGTTTCTTTCGAAGCTGGGAGCGTAATAAATCAGCTATACCCTAGCCAGGACGCAAACCATAGACTTTTTGATGCTAAATGGACGTACTACCAGTTACACCACTAAAACATGCAAGAGAGAAGGTGATAATTCTTTATAAACTAATCATATTTTTTCAGATATGCAGGATGTTCGAAAAAGGTTGCTATGCGCTTTATATGCTTAAATATCGAACTTATACTTTCACTTCCAATATCTGAATTTTTTATTCATATACTTTCATTTGCAAATGTTAAAAAAAATACAAAATTTTTATGAAAATAATCCCCAAATTATGGGAGAAAGTGATATAAAAATAAAATCTAAATTAATATATGATCCAAAAAAAAGTAAAAATTTACAATTACCGGACTATTTGTTATGTTTTGAATAGTTAAAAGCAAATAATTCCATTTTCCAGTGAAATTTCCAATAATAGTCCAATTTTCTTTGATGCAGTTGATGTAATTGGGAAATTTGAACACAGTTTTAAAAGAAGCATCTACGAAACAAATTTTTTTGGTTTTGACAATTGAACATTTCGCTTTAGCAGAACTTGTCATTAAAATTTTAGCTGTCTCTTTTAAAATGTTTCCTAAATTAGCTAGGTAAATGTTTTATCTAAAAATATAGAATTTTGGTTTCTGCCCACGTGAAGACAATATTATATTTCATTAAATGATATTTTTACTCTGAGAAAATTGCATAAAAAATTGAATTTTTTCCCTTAATCATGTTAAGATAATTGACATAAAAATATTTATTTTATATTAAGAATAATAATAACTAGAGTGATACTTTTAGAATCAGAGCTGAAGGAAATTAAGACCGCAGTCATCTTTTCGAAACCTCTAAATCTTATTATTTTGATCAAATGTTTGACTTATAGGAAATAAATGACGCTGAAACTGATATGACAAGAATTTATGAAATAGGAAAATGACTCAAAATTTGTTTAAACAGTTTGGCTTGGGAAGCATAAACTAGTTCAAAACTCCTAACAGATGTAAAGAGAATCATGGCTGTGTCTGAAGTAACCACAGAGATTTGAAAAAGTTTATACAACCTTTCTTATTAAAACAGAACTTTGAACATAACGCACTTCTTGTGTTAACAGAATCAACCATCGCTTGTGACGATTTCACTAAACTAACAGTCACTTTCAAATTTCAGACGTGGATTAATAGTCAAAGGCTACTCAGTTAAATTTAAAGTATGTAATATTAAATTATTTTTACACTTATTTTAAATTTGTAATTTAAAGTATAAGAGTATATAATAAATCTAAAAAGTCCAGTAAGTTTAATTTCAGGAAATTAATGAATGTCTCTAATTAGATATCTTATGAGTTTAATGCATGTTTATTTAAATCAATCACATTTAAATTATTCTTAAAAGTTGTTTCTAAATCGCTTAGTTTATTAATCAGTAACTTTCCAGGTTAAATTTGAAAGTATCTCTTACAGTTTACTGAATGGCAACACGCCGGCGCGTAGAAGATAAAAGCATTTTACTTCCGGACGTGGCAACACATTACTTTCCATAAAGTTTATTAATTAAAACTGAAAGATTTTACCTTTTTATGAATGACAGCACTCTCGGGGGCTAGAGATAAATGTGTTTTATTTTGAAGAGTGTCATCACTGCTCGCTTTTAAATCGTTGAGTTTGTTAATCAAAAATTCATTAGTTTTCCAAAATAGAGAATATAAAATTTGAAAATCAACATTCGGGCTTCCAGGCACGTATGACGAGGTAAAGGACTACGTTATTCAAAACTGCAGGGCTCTAGATAACGTCGTTTTTTCACAATGCGAGTAATATATATACATACATTTACATTGTTCATTATTTAATTTCTTTAAAAATAGGGGGCGATTATATTTGGCTGCAAGAATTCGAAGCGTGATATGCCGTTTATAGCAAACCAACGTTAAAATCCCATTTCGAGTCTAATAGCCCTTTTTGGGATAAAAATATATAACAGTATTGATATAAAGTACTTTTATGCGAAATACCAAATATTAAGAAGTACTGTTATGTAAAATACAAAGAGAAAATGAAAACTGCATGGGATAACAGATAATATAATATCAGAGATTTTTTTTATCCTCAAAGGTTTGTAATTAACTGTATATAAATTCGGAATGAATAAACACTATATAATACAAAAAACCAAGCGTTCTAACAAACGTTTAATGAGAATTCCAATTCAGTGACATTATTAAAGTTCTAATAAAAATATAGTTTTCCAAGCCATTTATAACTTAATTCTCTGTTTCTAATGATGCTTATTTATTCTTTAATAAAAGGTGCTTTTTTGTTTCGGATATTGATTTAATTTTTATAACGAATAAACTTATTCTGCGTATTAAACTGCTTGAAAATGAAGGTAAATAATTTTTAAAAAATCTTTTATTAATTATAATCCATGTTTTCCTTCTTAGCTGCATTTTTTTAATTGCGCCTTGATTAACTAATCCTGGAGGTCATACCTGTTATTACCCAGGTAAATCAAGAATTAACTATTTTTTAACTCTTAATAAGCATAAATTTTATCTCACCATATTATGTTTTAGCGCTTTAAATTGGAAAAATTTTCTTCGGAGAATTTTCTTTGATGTCTATCCGCCAGTTAACTAAATTCTAAAATACAAAGATAACAATCATTCTTTAAATAGAGGTAGTTCTGTAATGTTTAACAATATATTTCATAATAATTATTTCTTGAGCGCGTTAGTTACATCAGGGAGTATTTCTATGTTCCATTTTAGGAGTACACGTGATTCCATTTAATTCTTTATATATAAATAAAGGAAAGAGGTTTGATATAAAAGTCAAGAAAAATTAAAATAATATATAAACATTTTATTACTACAAATGAAATATTCTTGTACTAAAGTTTCTTGAAACATTTAATTCGGTTTTCCATGTCTGCAGAATATTGATTAGCTTTAGATTTGCTTGCTTCGAAACATTTACTGGATACTCTGTTTAATGTTTACAGTACATCAAGTCCATGTGCTTTAAAACAAAAATGCGCATTAAAAATGGCAAAAAACAAAACAAAAACAAAAAAAAAATCTGAAATGTTTCAGATTTTAAATTACGTCCAAAGGGACGTTTATTTAACATTCTGTGTGTTACCTTTATTTGTTAAATACCATGTTCTTCCCACTTAAACCATAAAATTCAGTTCAACAGCAATAATGCAAAATAATTTTAAATTGAGCATATCTTTAGAAATTTCGGTACACGCTCTCACGCGCTGGAGATAAAAATGTTTTTCTGTACAACGTTGGTATTGCTGGCTTTGAAATCTTTGAGTTTGTTAATGAAAAATTCGTTAAAGTTTTAGAGAATATTGTTACGAATTTCACATTTATTTGGCTATTTATTTAGAACTGTAATTAAAATTCCTTTTTATTTTCCCGTGCAACGCACGCAGACGATTTTTGAAGAGAAAGGTACGTCAAAAAAAAAATAATAATAATAACATGCATACATTTATGCAGATTTTTCATTTTTTAAACTTTAATGCAGAGCGATAACATATAGTGGCAACAATTTGAAAAGTGAATCGGGCATTCAGAGTGAATCAACGCAAAATCGCAAAACGAAAGTAATAGTCTTTCGGGACTAAATCCCTTTGGACTAAAAATTTAAATAAAATGCAAATCCTATGAAACTTAAAAGAATGATTTTCCACTTTTTAATTAATTTTTTTTAGAAAAGTTTTCTTTGAGTTTTTTTTCCACTTTTGATGAAACATTATACGCGCATAAACGTAAGTATGATTGAGCTATTTAATACGAACTAGTACGGATACGAATGAAATATATTATACAAGTATGATAGAACTATAATGAAGAAAGCTTGTTAAAACGTTAGAGTCTGTTTAGTCTTTCGGGAAGTGGGCTTTTGTACTATCAATATAGTTATTACCGTTAAAGTATGAAATCCGTTATTTTATAGAATACCTAGTTATTCCATGAAATAACTGATCGTGTCCGTTAAAGTGTAAAACCCTCTTGTATTTCATGGTTTAACTAGTTATTTCATAGAATAACTATCTGCAGCCCGTTAAAGTGTAAAATAATCTATATCATATATCTCGCTTTTTAGTATAAGGTACATTTACGTTTCGTTTAACAATATGGAATGTTCGTGTAAAACCCAGTGTGTCAACAAAAAATGCTTTTGTTTTAGAAATAATGTTCTTTGTAATTCCAAGTGTCATTTTAGAAATCCTTGTTGTAACAAATGATTTTATGGTACGTTTCCATAAATACCATTTATACGCTGCATAAATTAGATAAATTGCTTCTTTTTCATTTTAATTGTCTATCATTAGTTTATTTATAGAATACTTAGTTATTTCATTTTAGATAAATTGTTTATTTTACACTTTAACTGTCTCTCATTAGTTAATTTATAGAATATTTCATAGAATAACTAGTTAAAGTGTCAAATTATTAACATATTACACACTTTAACGGACACGATCAGTTATTTCATGGAATAACTAGGTATTCTATGAAATAACTGCATTATATACTTTAACGGTAACATAGTCATCAACACCAACATTTAAAGTATTATTCCCAAAGAAGAAACCTGCTGCAGTTAAGTTTCGATTTGATTGAAACAGTTTGGGCTTAATAGTTCAAATATTTCACATGCTGACCATAAAATTCTTTCCACTATATGCAAGTTTTAAATTTTTTTTTAAATTTTGGCAGAAAATATTTATAAATATTTACAATTATATTTTATCCATAAATAATTTCTCTCAGAATGTTACATACTGACATAAATAGAACCGAAGTAGACTCAAAACTTCTGAATGCTTACATAATATTTAGAGAAATAATAAAACCATTATAAATCTTACCAAAATTCTCTTCGAAAAACTGATGGATTTTCAACTAAACACGTGTTAGGTCTGAAAAGTCCTGCAACAGAACTAAACTGAAATATATCTTCGGATATTAAAATATAATTAAACCTATTCAGACTATCATTTAATGCATGTTAAGATAATTGCAAAAGCCGTAAATTAATGCTACAGCTGGGTACTAAAGCATCGAATTCGATGAGCATTTTCTTCCAGCGAACTCGCGCGAAGCTTTTAGGTAAACTTTCTGAATTGTAACTCGAAGAACTATGCGCTGGTTCAAATAGTTGCATCGCAGATGAGAATGCCCATCGATTTGACTCAAACGTCCAAAATGCTCTTGCGTGCTTTCGCTACGCCACCTTTTCCCGCTTTTTTTTACTGTAAACTCTTATCATTTTTTCATTTTTTTTCAATTTGATGGCTTTTGCTAATTTTAACAATTTTTGTTAGAACGTTTCATCCTAGCATTCAATTACGTACCATTTTATTTAATTTGGCATACAATGATTTCGTAAAATTTTACAGAAAATTGAACGATTGAAAATTCTTCGGCTTGAAACATTCCTAAGCATTACATTTTATTCCTTCGTCTCGCACTAAATTAAAAGTTTCTACTTATGAAAATCATCACTTTCAAAGAGATTTGGAAGAACCATAATTTGAACTCTGATTTAAAAATTTTCTTGATCAGAAACTTTGTTTATATGAATTTTATGTACCCATTTAACTAACTTAAGCCATGCTCATTTAAAATTCAGATAATGTATAAGAGCCTTTATATGATTTTAAATTCTCGTTAAATTTTATCAAAAATGGCAGATTTCAAAATTTCAGGTTGATGCTGTTGTATCTAGAGTTGATCATTGAACAACACCTGTTAATAGGCAGCATAATTAAATGCTGGTAAATTTCTCCGGATTCGGTTCTCAGAGAAAAGTTTATTACTACGTAAATTTAGTTATCTCTGAATGTAATATAATATGATCGAATATAACATAATATAAGTTCTTTGCGGAGGCATTCGCCTTCCTTATATAATACTCTCGTGTTTTATTATAATCAGCAAAATAGTGCAACAAGTCACTGAAATTGCAGATTAAAACTGCACAACCCCATTCATCCCAGCTGTTTATTTTGTAGTAAACACAATAGACACCGATTTAAAGATTTGCGACTGGCTGGAACATGAACCGAAATGCTTAAAAGCATTAAAGGTATTCTAAAAATGTCGGACATATCAAAGAATGCATAAAATATGTATCGATATATTTTTCTCCCAAAGGAGCATTAGCTCAAAAGAGCTATTAATTTCTTTTGGGCATTTTGCGTCGATTCACTATAAACGGCGAATCACTTTTGAAATTGTTGCCACCAAATATTACCGTCCTGTATTAAATTTAAAGAAATTAAATAATGAAGAATCTGTATAAATATATGTATGTTTCACGCATTGTGATAAAACAACGGTACCTAGAGCCATCAAATTTTTAATAACGTAAGTCTCCATTCGAATATGGGGATCTGGAAGCCCAAATTTGGAATTTGTTTTATTATGTATTTGATATTTTGTAAAGCATTTATGAGTTTCTGATTAAGAAATTCAACGATTTCAAAGCGAGAAATGTCATCACTGTTCGGAAAAAGAAAACATTTTTATCTCCAGTGCGCAAGAATGTGTATTGGAAATTCTAAAGATATGCTCTTTTAAATATTTTGCGATATTGCTGTTGGACTGAATTTTATGATAAGTGCGAAGAATGATATTTAATAAATAAAGGTAACACACAAAACCTTTTGGCGTATATAAAATCCGAAAGCTTTCATATTTTTTTCTTGTTTGTTTTACCATTTCTACCATAAAATACAAACAAATTTACTTTTTTTACTTCTAATGGTAGCAACACGTATAACATGTGCAACATTTTATGTCACATAAACAAATATAGGTACAGACAAAGAGATAATTTTTCTTCTATGTAGAGAATGTAATTCTATACTGCATTAAATATGCATAACGAATAAAATATCTGTTATTTTATTACTTGCATTATAGATAAATTTTTGGTTAAGAGTTGTTTAAGTATGTAAAACGTTTTCAATAATTACCTTCACTCAGTCATTACTTTAATTTTAGTGCATTGTTAACAATGTGTGAGTACAAGGACTCTTTTGTCTTTCTTGCTCAAGGGTCAACAGCATTTCATTTTGTTACTATTTTGACTCATTTTCAGTAGATAAAAATTTATATTTTTCATTGATATCGCAAAACTAAAGCTAGACTATTAATTTTAATTAATAGTAAAATTTAAAATTAAAACATTTTATACTTTCACGTCATCAAATACGATACCTTCAAACACATCTGTTCTTCAAACTCGAAATTAAAAAAACACTCATTATAGTTTCCATTAGCACTGGTTATAACAATTAAGTTTTAATTATAGCAAAGGCGAGGTTTCTACTGCGAAATTTGAATTTAGTATAGAGTACTGTACATGTGTATTATATGTACATTAATATTTAACGGTATTTTTACCCCAAACTTTGAGTATTGCGAAATTTTTGCTTAATTTCATAAGTTGGTTTATTTTATTAATTTTAATGCTCATTGCTGTGCAAAGTTTGAATTGCATTGCAAAATGAAGTTATCAAATAACTTATCCACTTTCATTTAATCTTTTTAAATATTATTTTTTTTTATTATTTCATCTTCTTTTGATCTTATCTCCAAATCTCAAAATGTCAATACAACTTTAAAGTTTGATTTGTTCTCTACTTTTTAATTCTTCCGTTTTCATTCCTATGTAATTCATACCATCGCGGGTTTCAAGCATTCGCTTATTGAGTTCATTAGAGATTCGAGAGTTTACTAGCAAGGGTATATTTTGAATGTTCTTGAAGAAAATATTGATGAAGACTGAATTTTTAAAAAATTGTGTTAATGAATGGAAGTTTAAATTACATGTTTTAAAACGCTGTCATATTCATATATTGTTAAATATCGTGTAATGTGTTAAATAATGAAATACACATATTCACCAAATTTAACGTCGTAGTTAAATTTTGCTTGATTTATGCATACATATTTCTAAGCATAATCAGTAAATAAATTACATCAATCAATTATTATTTTATATTAAAGCCAGACAAAAGTTGAATACTGATGCAGTTAGTACCGAAATTGACAAAATTAACGATTCAGTCATTTGAGTTTCATCTATCATAGTACGATACGCATGGTAGATATTTAGGAAAATGTTTGTTTTCATTCTCAAGGGAAAAGCAGAGAACATTCAACTCAAATAACATACAGGACTAGTTTTAAATATATTTAATAAAATTTCGGGAAAATTGGAGTTAGAAGATAAAAAATTCTCTGCGTCCGAAAAGATCATAAATTTTACTAGAACCAAACGTTTTCATATTTTCCATGGTATATTTTGTTTGAAAGGGAGAAATCTTTTATTATTATTATTATTATTTTGCCTTCCATATTGGCTTCTTTTTGCTTTTCACTGTGCTTTTTGATTGAAATAAATTTAGAAATCTGTATTTCTTTTATATGACATTAATTTGACTTTTTAACTGTATTTTATAAAATCCTTTTAAGCAATAAGACATATTCGCGCTACTTTGTGCCTTCATTTTTCTACTCTTACTTAAATTTATTAATTTTATGTAATTATGTGTTCGTAGAATCAGCAAAGTGATCACGGCCTCTAAAAGCAGCTCTTGTTTCAAAATAGTATGTGTATAATTTATAAATTCGATTTGATATTTTATTGCTTTTTTTATCGCATGTTGATATTTACAAATATTTTTTTTTGCTGAGTTTGCTGAAGATATCTACTCCTTTATCTTTCTAATGTAAAAAATCTATAAAAAGATATAAATATTTAATATTACAAGAACTGCTTAATTTTTAATGTTAGAAATGATGGAATTCCATCCAGACTTCCATCTAGAACGGGAACAAAATTTAATGAATAAAATAATGAATAAAGCAATAAATAATGAACAATTAAATAAAATACAATAGAATAAAACTATTAATAAATTAAGTTAATAATAATTAAGCAAATATTTAATTAATATATCATAAAAATAGATAGCGCACAATTCGTTTTGTTTTAAATCTTTGATTCTGAATAACACCAATGATGCAGTTCTAAGTATTAAAGTAATTAATAAGTATTTTATTATAAAAGAGAGTTCAAAGAAAATAATTCCTTTTTCACAATTTCAAATTTATAGGCATGCTTTAAAACGAAGCTCCTGCTTACTAGTTCCATTTCCTTCTAAGCAATCTGTTAAATTTAAAACGTTTTATTTCCTTGTACAAAGTAAAGGAAGTATTATAATCGCGAAAAATTTCGGGTGTGATATTTCAACGAAAATATCCATTTTGACTGCTCTCGAATGCAATTTAATGATACTTTTGTATGACATCTGTAAAGATAGAATAAAGGACACTTTTTCCCCAAATGGAGTGTAAAATGGATTCAGAAGAAAATTTTTCGTGACGTCTGTACGAACGTACGTATATATCTCACCTAATTCAAATACGGGTAGCCTCAAAACGTTGAAATTTTGCATTTGGGACTGCTATAACATGTAGTTGTGCTCCTCTTATTTTGTTTGTGCATACAGAGTGTCACAAAAATGGTAGGCCACTCTAATTTTTTAAGTAACAGGAGAAAATCTTTGAAATAAAATAATAAAGAATATTTGCTCTTTGAATACATATTTTCTGAGCTATCTCTTTGTACTAAATAAATTGAAAAATTAAGTAGCAAATTTTAAAAATAACGTTTTGGGCTAAAATGGAAAAAAAGATACCACAGAATTAATCAAACATTTTCATAATTTCTAATTAAAATCGTCCACAATAAATAAAAAATCAAATTTTGTGGAATTAGTTTGGATAAAGAAGCTAGGCAAAAATCTGAAAAATTGTTTGCTTCTATAATTTGAATTAATCTAAGAATCATTTGCTTTTCTGATTCAAATTTTCTTTTTAGAAAATATTCGTTATTTCAATGTTTTCTTGCAAAGAAAGGGAACATCGTTAGAAACCCGCAGATTAGTTATTAGTTTACATTAAAAGAAACGTAAACCTATTAGAAAAATTACCTATTTACTTAAATTAAGTAATTCAAACTTTTTATATTATTAAGCGTTATAAGGAACAGAATCGTATTAAAAAAAAGAAGACATTCTAAGGTATCTGATGAAATGAAACGCTTTATTCTAAGGAATATTAAAAAAGAATCTAAGAGCGTGCTTCGAAACTTGTTGCAAAACATCGTGAATTGTGTGGAATATGTGTAAATACAAAAACTGTAAGAAGAGTAACGCAGTCTGCAGGAAATCATGGGTGAGTAGTAAAAATGGAAATTTTATGTCAGTAAAAAAACTGAAAAGCTCGATTAGCTTTTGTAATATCAATGAGACAAAACTGCACACTACTGGAGAAAAATGTTGTTTGCTAATGAAAGCAAATTTAACATCTTTTCGCCTCACATGGACGAGTGCTGGTGTGGAGAAAACCCAAAGAATTTCTTAAGCAAAACTTAGTACCAAGTGTTAAACACTGACGAGTTACGGTATGGGGATCTATGGCATATTCCGGTATTCAGAATATAGAGTTTATAGATGGTATTAATGATCCGTATAAGTACTTTTACACTTTGAAGCGAAATTTACCTACCAGGACAATGATCCAAAGCATACTGAGAGCAATGTTACACTCTGGTTGTTATATAATCTAGAAATAATCCTATTGAACATATCTGGCAGGAACTAGAACCACCCTAATCCTATTGAACATATCTGGCAGGAACCAGAATCGAAAATTTGAAAACAGAGTATATATTCGAGGCAGAAATTGAAAAGCTGCGATTGAAAAGGAGTGGCATTCCAAAAATAACAACAAAAATTGTGGAGTCAATGCCCATAAGATTAAATGAAATGATCAAGTGTAAAGGTAATCCCACAAGATATTAAGAAGCAAAAACAATGTAAGTTTTTCTCAATTATGGCTATTACTAAAAGTGTCCTATTAGCTTTGTGAGAATGTTTTTTTCCTCATTAAACAAAAGATATTTATTTTTGAATTTAATTTTCATCTTTTCAAAAATATATTTACTATAAAAAATTTTGAGTTTATATATAATCTAAGAAAACCCTTTCTTCTTGTTTTAATTAATTTTAGTTATGTTCATTAAAGAATAAAAAAATTCAAAGCGTCCGATCATTTTTGTAAGCCACTGTATATCTTTATTACACTGGTGTGCAAAAATTAAGGACGAAGTCGAAAAATTAGCATATCAGCTGAACGAAGAGGCAGAGCGGACAGAAAGACCAATCAGGAGATTAAGTAAGGTGATGTACGGTAGCACAAGCGCAGATATGCAGGTAGACGTAATGGGGGAGTGTCTGAGTAGTATAAAGCATGTTGTCGGTGTAAGATCAGTACTTCTGGCAAAGAGATTGCACGCCGTATAGCAGTTAAAATCACACCGAGTTGCTGCCTCAGCGAGAAATGGCGATTAATCAATCTGTTAGACGACATCTGGATGCTTTTACCCGAGGTCGAATCATTGGGAAGTTGGAGGAAGGCCGCAGTGTGACAAGTGTGGCTGCAGAGTTCGGAATTGCTCACAGCATCGTTTCACGACTTTGGAGACAATTTCAAACTACAGGAACAGCTATCCGGGGGTTTAGTAGTGGTCGTCCACGAGGAACCACACCCGCAGATGACCGGTATATTGCCTTACAGGCCAGAAGAAACAGGCGGCAGACAGCGGGAGAAATCGCTAGACACACGACACAGGCGACTGGACGACCGATATCGCGTTTTACCGTGGCCAGAAGACTGCACGGTGGTGGTCTGTTTGCACGACGCCCTGTACGGTGTGTACCTCTAACGCCTGCCCATCGGAGAAGGCGTTCTCTGTGGTGCCGGGAACACCGGAATTGGAGAGACAATGAATGGGGACGAGTACTCTTTACAGATGAGAGCAGATTTAGTCTGAGTTGCGATTCTAGACACATACACATCTGGACAGAGCGGGGAACACGCAATAACCCCTTCAACATCATCAAAAGGGACTGTTTTGGAGGTCGCGGAGTTCTCGTTCGAGCAGACATAATGCTTGGTAGCCGGACCGACCTTCATATCTCCCAAGGAGGTTCGTCACCTGGGACTGCTATTGTAACGAGGTTCTTCTTCCTTACATGCGTCTTTTCACAAGGGCTATGGGTCCTCAGTTCCTCTTCATGGACGACAACGCTCCACCTCATCGCACAGTTACTGTCGAAGAGCTGTTGGAGAGTGAAGATATTGAACACATGGATTGGTCGGCAAGGTCTCTGGATCTAAATCCCGTCAAGCATGTACGGAACTTACTAGGGAGACCCGTGGCAGCACGTAACTTATCGCCAGTAACGATTCCGAAACTGCGATTGGTGCTACAAGAGGAACGAGCAGCAGTGTCTCAACAGCTCATTAACAACCACATATCCAGCATGCACAAATGATGTGAAACCTGCCTAGCAGTCAGGGGAGATCATATCCCCTATTAAAGACCGGATGTTTCTTGCTGGACACCCATCACAGGGATGTTTCGGCCTTCAGTCGCATTGCGCTCCATGCTACTTTTTCAATAAAGCTTCTTTTTATCCCTCTGATTTCTCTTTTAGTAAGTGTTGCTTACATTACTCATGTCCTTACGTATTGGGGATCTTACGGTATTAAATGTGTTGATTTGAAAAGCTTTTGTACAAAGTTATATTGAAAAAACCGTCTCGTCCTTAATTTTTGCACACCAGTGTATATGCGACTTAAGTGTCTGTTTGTCGCCGATAGTTTATTGGTTGCTTGCGTAACTGTAATAGCCAATGAGGTGAAATCGCCGCTGCATTCAAATAGTAAAATAAATTTATCACAATAGTTATCATTGTTTTAATTAAATTATCGTGGTATTTAAATATTTTTAATTCATACAATGTTGTTATGTTGCTTATTATGCATTAACTATATCTACATATGAATTACCTGGAAACTTGCAAACGTTCAGAAATTAAAGGAGACGAAACCAACTAACGAGTTGTGCGTAGTACATCTCATCAAGTAGGTTTACCCAAACTCTTATACTAAATATCCTTTCGCGTAACGAGTTTAAAATTTTGCCCGATTTTATTCCGACATTGTATTTCAAACTGAATTTTCAGCTGAACGCAAATTGAGCGTATCAAGGGGAACGTGAACATTTGTTTGCATTGGCAATCATCTGTTTTACATAAAAACTACATCTTAACGTAATTTCGTTTAAGAATGCCTCCTAGAAAATACAACACTGAAGAGGAGAGAAAAGGAGTTAAAGCTGCACAAGAACGGCTTTCTCGACAAAAAGAAACCACTGAGCAAAGATAGAAATGTACCACCAGTGGTTTCCTTCATTAATTATCATCAATTAAGCAAGAAGTGGGTTTCCTTCATTAATTATCATCAATTAAGCAAGTACCTTCATCAATTAAGCAAGTAGAAGGGGAAAACCCCGTGGGGTAGTGAGCAAAGGGGCGTCCCCGCCGCGTGCTTTGTGTATTTCAGTTTGAATTAGCAGACACCTTTGCACAAATCATCTTTATTACAATTTATAATATCTAGAACAGCGGTCATTTCGTATGACCGCCAAGTTTTCTAGTATATATACATATACATATAAGTGTGTATACCCGCTCTGTTACACAGCTCGGTGAGCTCAGTGTTTTATTCTTATGTGTTGGTAAACTGTGCATGTTTTACTTTAAAAGTAATTGAATTATGTTGTTCTTATGTTCCGGTTAAGTATTTTATGCCTTTAGTTAATCTGTATGCAATAATTGTACGGTTAACAACGATTTAAAAGTTTAAGGGACACTTCTAAGCCTAATGAATTGTTTACATTTGAAATTCTTAGTAGAACAGCGAATTAAGTAGTTTGTGCACCAAAGCTAACAGCCCTGATGGGCCATGGCCTGCAGTGCCCTTTACTGCTTTCTTGACCTCTTTTGGGCCCTAAAGGGCACCAGCATATGCCCTGGACAAGTGGTCAGCTTGTCGCAGGACCCCAGGTGTTAAGTCCTTCAAGTGAACTTGGTTTTCATTTTATCGAAGTTTGAGCACCAACTTCAGTGATTTTCGCCAGTGAGACCAAAAGTAAACTTTCAGTTTTATGCACTGAAAAGTTTGCCTTCCTTCCCGCTGGCCGAATTGTTTATTGTTGCGTACAAATTCTAATTTTAATTCTAAATTTTTTTAATTTTTTAACTGTACTTGATGTTTTATGCTTTTCTATATCTTTAAATTTTTAATGAAAGCATTTTGAGTTTTATATATTTTTGCTTTGTGGCGAAGTGAGAACTGAATTAATTGAATGAAAAATATATCTCTAATGAAATTCGAGGAAATAAGCTTAAATGAAATGCATCAAAAATGTGTATAATTTAATAGAACGTACAAGGAAGTCATGTGGGGTCCACATCAGATTTTTTCTTGTGTTATATAGCCATCAACAAAACTCATTTGCGGCAAGAAAGACATTTTAATGTGATTTAAGAAGTTTTCAAATGAAGCATTGATATCTTAATTAAAAATTCTCATAGAATTAATTCATAATTCGCTTCTGTTAGAATCCCATTGAATGGGTTGGCTAATTAAGAATTTTTAAGGTTTTCCTTATGAGTGATGAGAAAACAGGTTTCTGTTAACAATTTTTTTGCGTAAATATTCCTTAATTTAAATAGTTAACCTTCAAATACTCTGCCAGCTTCAAATAAGCAAACAACAAATTAGTACGACTAAATTAGTAAATGGTGCAAGTTAAATGATTGGAAACAGGTGTTGATAAGCATGTTCCATCCAGGCAAAAGGTTCCACCGCCCAGGCGGGAAAGTGGTCAGTGATTCTGACTGCCGTATCGAAGAACCCGGGTTCGACTACCAGAGAAGGCATAAATGTAAATTGTTTGTAACTTCACAAGAGGCAATGATGACAACATATTACGTTTAAAGTCTAATTCGTATTCAATGAAGGAAGTTTCATTCACATTTGCAACTAATTCGACGTTAACATTTGTGGTTATTAAATAAGCACAAATCATTTGTATAATGAGAAAAACGTTTTTCTATGAAATCTTCATATTCCTGAAGTGCTTGCTTTCGAAAGCTTTAGCTGCATTTTTTAAGTTAATTTTTTAGTTTTGAAGCTAGGTTTCGAAAACTATTTTTAACCACCTCTCAGGTCGTTAAATTTCAGAAAACTGTCTAAAAATTGCCCATTTTCTTATTACATAATTTAAAAAAAAACTGTTGCACCTGTACATATTGGAATTGATCGAAACGCGGCAGCCATTGCCTTCCATAAAGAGCTAAAAAGAGGAAAGAAATCTCAACAACTCTTGAATACGCTAATGGCATTGCCGGATAAAGAATCAAAGAGAAATCTATTAAGAAAGACCATCATATATGTGAGCTTGATGCAAATAGAGAAATTACAAAGACCATTACTAAATTGAGAAATTGCCATTTTAGAGCAATAAAAATTAATGAAGAGGGTGCCAGATCATATAGAACTTGTAGAAACTGCCCAGAAACGGAGCTATCTCCAGAACACATTTTCACCTGTCCGGCGATACTTGCAGTTCTGCAACGCTTGGGTAAATTTCCATTCCAGGGAGAGCTGTATAGTGAAAAGACTGTGAAACTGGCAAAAGCTGTGATTTCCAAGAATGGATCTATTTGACGTCTGAAACGGCAGGACACCAACCAATCAACTAAACGAAAACTGCATTATTATATGACTCATATTCGAAATATCATTCATATTTCAAAGCATAAATATGTAAGATATAACAAAATACGATAGCTACTTTAAGAATAATTGGCGATCTCAAAATTAACTATTCTAGATTTGGTGCTCTCCCCCTAAATTCATCTGTTCCCTCTTTTTCCGCCCTTTTAGTGAATAATTAATTGGCAATCTGCACTACAAATGGGAAAAAACCGCTACTTTAAAGGATCACAACGGGATAACACCCTCACTGAAGTGAATCATTTCTTTTTAACGCTTATTAACAATGACCTTTGTGAACGCTTTCGGAATAGGCATGGATCAAGAGCGGTGTGCAAAGATGGGGGAAAAGCAAAAAGAATTGAACAACGAGTGGAATCTTTGGAATCAATTCAACCAAACCGCTCACTCCCTGGGTTGATTTCTTTCAAGTGTACTTTTAAGATTCTATTAAAAGCTTTATACATAGAACAACAATAAAATTCTGGAATAAAAAAAAATGTTAAAATTTAAAAAATAATGAAAACAAAACTAACTTTTGTTAAACATTACATTATTTTATTACCATAACTGATATTTTATTGCTATCAAAAAGTAAAGTGTAAAAATAAATTTTTAGATTCGAGGCAGATCCCAAAGAATAGGAAATTGTCTGCTAACAGTACCGTCATTTTCCTTTTTTTTATAGACGGAAAAATTTATGTTTATAAATATATACTAATTCTAAAAAGATTAAAGAGAAATTCACACCTTTTGATTACAAGACGTTAGGAAAATAAGTAAATAAATAAATAAAATTATTATTTTACATAAATGTTACTGTAATATTGTATAAAAAAGGTAATACCTAATATACATACCTATCCTATGACACAGTATTCAAAAAATCGAAATGAAACTCAAAGGAATAGCTCCGAGAAAGCGGAAAGAGCAAATAATCAACTCCGCAGGAGCTAGATTTGAAACAGCGAATAATGAAGAATCTGTTGGAGGAAGATCCAATCACTACACCGAAGGACCCAGATCTTCGCCTAGTGTCGGAGCGCTGGACAGCTGACAGCTGGGAATCCGAGTTCCTATAATCCATTTACGTTAAGCAGATCCTCTCACTGCCAAATTGGGGGGGGGGGAATTCCATTCATATGCAAACATGGGTGATCAGTTTCGCTGAGATGCATCGGTTTATTTAATGTTTTGTTTTTTAAATATTGAATGGAAACCAAGCAAGCCAAAAGCACACACATATACATATATAACACACATAAAAATAGGTCAGAGAAGTTTCCGGAAAATAGTAAAGGAAAGACTGTTATGTTTATATTAAGAGAAAACAGATTTTTGACACGCTTCCGAACAACAGCTGTCGGTGAACTGTTAAAGAACTGCCGTTCCGTTTTCGCTGGAGCGCTGATCATTTGTTCAGTTAAGTAAGTGAATTGGTTCCGGAGCGGATCGTCCATCTCCAGTCCACACTGGCCGATTGACATCTGCTGGACTGGTCAGGTGCCAGCTTAACACATCCGAGTCTCCAACTTTTTCAAGCACACATATGTAACTGTCACGTTTTTTAAATCTGCGCAGATATGTAAAAAATGTGCAGAATACTATGGGAGACCAATCCAGTGTCTCCTATCACTTTCCCTTACTATCAAGCTCCCAACAGTACCTTCGAGTTTGCCAGTATTTTAAGTTCTCCCATATCGCAAAGATGCTATTTCTTTATAAACATCCATGCCTTAAGTTATATATATATATATATATATGTATCTATATGTGCATATGCATATATCCTTTCGTTGTCCAGGTGTTTCGATGCTTTTTCCTTTTCCAAGTTATGCATTTTTAGTACTACTTTTATGTTTAAAGTAGAAGTATTTTCTAATTATTCTTATTGAGTTTAATCATTTTAAAATTTGTAGTTTTTCTAAATTCCTTCCTAACACATTTTGGCTTAGTTTCTACACAGGCGAATATATTTTCTTCCATTTGAACATATTTTTCCATTTCGAAACTTTTGTTGCTCTAACGTTACGTATTTCAAGAACTAGCTCCGCTATATTTATTTTTTATTTAAAATTTTTATGAACAAATTTCCATTTATTTCTTTTACTTTTTTATAAGCTGGATTATTTCTATTTTACGTGTTTTTGGACTCGGTAAACTCAAATTGAAAAAAAATTGTATTGTAATTTTGAACTTTTTTTGCCTTATGATTTATTTTTTACCCATCCTGTATGTTTTCAAAATTTGCATATAGTTCTGTTTTGCAAATGTTGGATTAATAAATTTGCTTATAGTTTTGTTTTTCAAATACTGGATTAATAGATTTGCATATGGTATTGTTTTTTCCAAGTTTTTGGGTTATTTATTTTTGAAAGTTCTTTTTTTGTACTCTATCTACTTAAAATAATTTTTTTAATTTGTCTATTTCTTTCAAAATCTGTTTGAATTTGTATTGGACTAATAAAGGCACAAGTTATTTTCATTGTTTTTCTAAGATTATTTTTAAATTTCAAACTTTAATTTATGTGTTTGTCGGTTCAGAAATCTGTTTAACTTATTATTTCTTTTGTTGCTCCAATCCCATGATGGTAATAATATGTAAATTTAATTTTTAATTTTTATAATATTTAAATATGTAAATTAAATTTTTTATTTTGTGATATCCCCCCCCCTTTCTTGCAGTTTGCCACTGTGCTGTTTTTTGGTTATTGCATCAGAGTTGAACATGAGCAGATGAATTTTAAACGTACTTTTTACTTTATTTTGAATTAGGATTTTGAATAGCTTTGCATTTATTCATATGTATGTAATATACTAAGTGCGCAGTCATAAATCCGTTCCTTTTAACTTCTGGCTGTAGACATGGCTGGGTGGATAAGGCAAGAATAGGATGTTGACAAAACTGCTTTCGGCGAATCACCATCCTTATTTGTAGGCACATCAAAATTATTTCTTTGGCAGACAAGTTACTTTTCGATCATAGTTGACTACAAATGAAAGGCTACGACGTCATTTCAGGCAAATAAGCAGCAGCATGGAAAAATAGCGTTTTGTTAGCATGAAAGCACAAGCGAAAGAGAACGCAGCAGTTCAAAGGAAGATAGGAGGAAGTTGATGGTTTCAGTTCGAGTTAGAGAGAAAGTTTTGGTTTACAATTATTTGATTGGGCAGGAGGTATATGCAATAAAACGTTACGAAACTTCAAATGATCTCGAATTTGGGAGAAAGGAGGAATTCAGAGTGAGAACACGAAATTTAGAATGTTAGTTTTGAGGTGGCTAATTATTTTGTAAAGAAGCTATCATATTTTTGTTATATCTTACATATATATATATATATATATATATATATGTATGTATAAAC
>KK121844.1:327933-388618 GCA_000611955.2 Stegodyphus mimosarum
CACCAAAATCACAGACAATATTCAGTGTAACATCTATATAGTATTCGAAGTAAAAGTAACCCTGTTTTACTAACTTTGATAACGATGCTATTAATTTTAGTTCCTTACTTTCACCAAGCAGATATAATTTAGACGAACTGGCTTTCCTTGAAAGTTACTTCTCTTCATTTAAGAATTTCAGAACTAAGTATTGAAACAGAAACGTATTGAAGCGTCAAGAAAAATGGAGATTTGTTGCTTTTTTTTTCCGACATTCAAATATTGAATGAAATATCCAAATAATTAGTTGAAATAATAATAATAATACAACTATTTTAACTTAAGAATAATTGGTACATTTAACTGGACATAAATTTTTATTAGAACTAGGGCTTTAAAATTCTCAAACGGTTGTAAATAAAAAATTACGATATTCCGCCTTTGGTACTGCATTTCAGACACGGAATTCCTTGCATTAGAAAAAAACTGACAAAGAGAACTAAATTTGCTGCTATTCAAGCAATACTTAAAACTTATTGCTGACATTACCATGGCAGCAGCTACCTGCACTTTACACTTTCATTTTCTACATCGAATGAATGTTTTTAATTATGTAATGTGGTAGGATATTAGCATGAATATTGAGGCACCAGTCAACTAAACAAAGACGTCTTTTCCAGCCAAGCATTTTATGACCCTTTGGATTCGTTTTAATCCGCTAATTTGCTTTCGTGGTGTTTATGATTATGTGTTCCGTGTCGCAGGAAATTTATCTCCATGTCTTGCTTATGGGCCTGTAGCATTCGAAGTTTAATTTCGAAATATCTGAGATCCCGTAACTGGCCTTGAGATATTTGACAAGCCTAATTGATCCGGAAAAGAATTTGCAGGAACGTAGCGAAGTCAATAAAGTCTTTCTTTTCATATGTGTGCAAATTCACCAACAGTTTTATTCCTTGATGGTTTATCGAATATGTGAATTTAGTAATTGTTTTCGTGTATCTGTAAAAAATTGCAGTTGACCTATGAACAAAAATAGTTTTAAATGGAAAACAATGGGTCGAAGTTCCATTGTATTTAATGAGAGTTAATGTTTAAAGAAACTAAAAAACTTGAGATCCTTATTATTTAAGAGAAACATTATTCTCAGTGAGATATATCTAAATTTTTAAGGGATTATCGCATTATCTGTTACATGCTGTACACGATTTAAATAATCCAGCTGTCCGGCTGCCATTTGAAAGATCTGTGGTTTGAGTTTGGTAATGGGCGGTTTCATTCTCAGAATTCTAGATCTAAAAATTCTAATAGACAATAAAATTTTATTATCGATTTATCGATTGTATTATCGATTTTCTCCGTGTATAACGTGAATACAAGCCATTTTTCCCAGAAATTCCTTTGCTAGGGCATCCGTCCCCTTAAATTGATAGTCCTGATTAACTTTGTCATCATATGAATATATCTAAATCTTTAAAATTTCAATTTTGAAACTCAGTCTCAGAATAAGACGCTCATTTTAAAAGGATTTGAGAAAAGTTTTAAACATGTAGAACATATTAAACAAATTTTGTCCGATAATGATTCTGATGGGGAATGAAGATTCGGAGAGTGCCGAAATGATGACAGTATTAAGGTGTTTTCTCCCTTCTTTTCCTGCAAGCGTTCGTGGGGTCGCACACTCGGCGCGTATTCGAGAGGTCCAGGTTCGAGTGCCGCGAGGACATTGCACAATTTTCACGTCTTCCTGCTTTAAAATAACCTAATATCTCTACATAGGCACCCAAACTAAAAAGGTGGTGGACGATGATTCTTCATCACGAGCATTTGGAGACTGAGTTCCCTAATCACCAGTTGACCTTTAAAAGGGGGAGTATATAAGGTATTTTCCCTTTCCTTTCTGCATGCCTTCGAGGTGTAACGGTAGCACACTCGGCGCATGTTCGAGAGGTCGAAATTCGAGTCCAGGCAAGGGTATTGCACATTTTTCATATCTTCCTGCTTCAAAATAATCTAATGTCTCTACAAGTGTAAACGCTAGATATCGAAAATTTCATAACAAGTTGAACATATCAAACACTATTCAGACAGCTTTATTAAATTTTTGTGAAAGAAAGATACAACAGTCAAATGTTTAGATAATAAAAAAAATTAAGAAATTGACTTTTATTAAATTTTAGGGCTTAAATCCTTTAGGTTAAATTTCAGATTTCTTTTTTCTTGAAATTTATGCTAATTGGTCGATGACTTATAATTACTATTCGTTGTATTTGCTAACATCAAATTAGTTGACGATTTAAGTAAGCGAAATTTAAAAACCTGTTTTTTTATTCATTATGGCTTAACGTATTTATCTGAGGGCAGGCTTGGAAGGAATTAATTTCTATCATGACTAAGAGTCTAATCTCTGTAGACTTAGTAATGGAATATTTTTTAACCATTTTAAAGCAGATTTATGAACACTATTTCCCTAACTATTTCTTGTTGACATGTTGAACATGAACTTGGAACGAAATTTTTAATTTATGTCTAATGAACTCCTAACCAAACTATTTTATGAAAGGAATCGTTATATCTTGTAACATTTTTATGAAAATTTCGATTTTGTTTAGCTTTTGAAAAATCCAGAGTAGTGCATAAAAGAAAGGAGCTCTGCAACACTTTTTAATTCGAATTTTTCAATAACAATTAATTTCTTATTATGGCAGGGAAAAGCGATTTAACCCTTTTTTTTAGAAAGCTTGCTTTATGTACACTGTCAAGATCTAAGCCATATCTATGAAGAAAAAATAGCTGAAAAACAGTACGATAATAGCGAAATTGTATAAGTTTAAGAGAAAGTTAAAGTTGACAGCCACATTCAGGGAGGGGAGTGGGCAACAAAAGCAATCGGAACAAAGTTAGCCGGATATATACTATATAGTAGTAGTTGCTTCTGTAAGACTTTTTTCTCCGAAGAACGTTATTAAAGATGGTTTTTCTGAAGCAAGTAAATTCAAATGCCGTCGAATGGAAAAAGTTCTAGAAATTTTGACGTATGTCAAAATCTGTTTTTAACAGCCATAAGCACTTCTAAGTACACAGGGTTTTGGGTCAGTTTATTAGCAAGCATATGAAGCATGTCCTAAAAGCATCGGATTTACCATGCCCAGTAAAATACTTCATTTTTAGAAAATGGAAAATATTTTCTATACTTACAGCATGTAAATACTTTGATTTAAAAATGAAAAATAATGTCCTCCACAACTTGCTCTTTATCTCAATTTATGAATAAAAACATGGTCAAAATAAAATAAGGTTTTTAATTTTTTTGTGCCCGTAGTCGCCTTTGTATGAATGACATCTAAAAACGTAAAAATTCTGGATTTGCATGCGAATGGGACATCTATTATGAAAGTTATGAAATTTTGGGCCTTTGCAGTGTTTAAGGCCAATTATACCAAATTCCTTTTTAAGAAGGGATACAAAGTATTTCGATTAACCGCTTAACATTTCTTTCGTACGTCATTCGGTTAACCATTTTTTGCGCAGCCTTATTCCCTCATATCTGATACTGTTATCGCATTCCAAGGTATTAGTTTTCCCACTATCCCATATTATTTATATTAATGTACTTTTTCTGCTTCTAGATGGCGTAACGTATTTCGCTGTTTTTATCGAAATAACAGAAAAGCTTCTCAGTAAAACATACATTTTATTCTTAATTCAGGAAGATAGATAATTTAAATACAATTCTATCTTTTGCAGTTTCATACTACAGCTTTCTATTTCTTCCTCCATGAATTTTTCATACATCTACTACTGGTGAAACTTTTAGAACAATAATTTTTAACATTTCTCCTGTTGCTCAGCAACGGTTACACTAAAACAAATCTGACGTTGCCACTCCAAGATCAAGGATAATAAACTTAATAATTTGTTAAATAATAAAATATTACAAACTCTATCCCTTTCAGCTAAACTATAATTGATACTTTTATAAATTAAAGTTTACAATTTTGTTTTCAAAACAACATAATATAAACATAAACATAATTGAAATACAACATATAACGTAATAACATACAGTCAGGAAGAGAGGAAAGAACAAAATTTTTTTATATAGAGAGAGAGAAACAAATTCTTTAATCAGGCCAGGGAGTACGACTTAATGCGTCTACATTTTTATGGTTTTTACCACTTCGATGAACGACAGTGTAATTGTAGGGTTGTAATACTAGTGCCCATCTCATAAGTCTTGGATTTATACTCACATTATTTTTGAGGCAAACTAAGGGATTATGATCGGTATGATGAGGAATTCAGTATGCTCGTCTAAATAACATTGCAGTTTCTTTACAGCGAATATTATGGCAGCGCATTCCTTTTCTGTGGTAGAGTACTTTTTTCAGTTTCTGTAAACTTCTTATTGAGTTATAATACTGAATGTTCATTGTCTCGTTCTTCTTTTTGAGCTAATATAACACGCATACTAGAGTTTGAAGCGTCATTTTGAAAAATAAACTCCTTACTGAAATCAGGTGCATGTAGTATAGGCCTTTGAGACAGCTTTTCCGTTAGCTCTTCAAATGCTTTTGTGCACTCTTCTGCCCAATTTATTTTCCTTTTCTTTAAGTTTCCTTTCAAAGTTTCGGTTAAAGGTGCTGCTACTGATGAGAACATGGGAATGTAATAATTATAATATCCCGCTAATCCTAAAAATGCTCTGACTTGACTTTTTGTGGATGGCACGGGAAAATCAAGAATAGCTTTGACTTAATTTGTAGAATTCTTATACCACGACCTACAATATGTCCTAGATATTTTACTCTATCTTGAGCAAATTTACATTTTGTAGGTTTAATGGTTAAACCAGCGTCCTTTATTTTCGTCAAAACGGCTTTCAGATGACTGAGCTGTTCTTCCCAAGTGTTTGAAAAGATTGCCAAGTCATTTAAATATGACTGCAAAGTATTCACAACCGTGAAGGATTTCGGCCATCATTTTGCTAAATGAAAATGATGCATTTTAAAGTCCGAAAGGCATCCGTAGAGGTCTAACTGTGACAAAACTTGTAACAAAAGTGGCTAATCTTTGGACATTAGGTGTTAACTGTATTTCCAGTATTTCTTTGTTAAATTCGAAAGAATTATATATTTTGAGCCTGCTATAGTTTCTACTCGTTGTTCGATATTGGGCAAGGGAAGAATTGTGTTTTAGTCAACTTTTTCAATTTTCTATAGTCGATACAAGGTCTAGGATCTCTTCCTACTACTTCCACTAAAATCATAGGAGAAGTGTAATCTGAATCTCCTATTTCAATAATTTTATGTTGAAGCATTTTATCAATTTCTGTTTTTAATATGTCTGTTTGTCGAAAAGAAATTCTGTATGATTTACAGTGGATCGGTGTGTTTTCTGTTAGCTGAATATCATGCGTTATTAAATGAGTTTTTCCAGGCTTATTAGAAAAGATTTTTGAAAATTTCGATAGAAGATCATACAATTCTTGAATTTTTTGTTCATCTAGTTTATCATTCAAGGAACTGTTTTCTTTAATTTCCTCAAAATCGAATAATGTTGGTTCAGAAGCAATTGTTGGAAAATTTTCCTCCATATCATCAGTTTCAGATTCATCTTCTGTAATCATAAGGTTAACCGATTCTGCTCGCTTGTGATAAGGTTTAACATATTAACATGGTAGACTTGATTATGGCCTTTTTTTTTTCTAAACTCACAATATAATTAGTGTCGAATAATTTCTCAATCTCAATTGTCGGATTCTCAATCTTCCCAGGACCTTTCCATTCAACTGCTAGTGTACTTGATTTACTCGTTGATAGAACTAATACTAAATCTCCTTTTGATAGCTTTACGATCGTCCCACACTTTTCTTTTGGTTTGCATTTTCAGCATTTTATCTGTTGCTAGCTCTTTGCATCTTTTTAACCGATTTATCAATTGGACTACATATTCAAAAACATTATTTCTTTCGTCTTCAGGATTCATCCATTGTTCATATAATAATGTTACAGGTATTCTAAGATTTTGGCCATATACTCTTTCTGCAGATGTAAATCCCGTTCTCTCGTTCGTTATTGTTCTTAAAGCAAAGAGAGCCGTGGAAATTGCTTGTCCTTCTCAGGAGCTGCTTCAATACATAAGACTTTTAAAATTAGTTTGACTTTTCGGTGAAATATTTCAACAGGGTTACTTTGCGGATGGTGTACTGAACTTCTAGTTACTTTTATTCCAAATTTTTCTGCAAATTCAGTGGCTATATTGCTCATGAAGGAAGTACCTTGATCATTTTGTATTTCTTTCTGGAAACATATTCTACTAAATATTTGTAACATGGCTTCAATTACTGACGTTGTGCCAATATTAGGAACAGGTACAGCATCCGAATATTTTGAGGCTAAACAAATAGCTGTTATTAAATATCTATTGCTATTAGGTGTTATCGGTAAAGGGCAGCATGTGTCGAAGTTAATTTTTGAAAATATTTATGCAGTAAGTGGTACTAAAGTCAAAGGTGCTTTGGCTTTATCATTAGATTTTTTCCACTCTTTGACATGGATCGCAAGTATTAACATACTATTCTATTTCTTTATAGCAATTAAGCCAGTAAATGTATCTTGCTAATCCATCTTTTGTTTTGGCGATGCCTAAATGTCCAGATGTGCTATCATGACATAATAAATTTATTTGATCCCTAAATTTTTCAGGAATAACAATTAATTCCCTTTCATTTCCATTTTTATCTATTTTCGTTTTCACCAACAACCCGTTTTCTTTTACTTTGAAATCATTTGTCTAGCTGGAATTTTCATTTTTAGCTTCATTAAGCAATGAGGCTAGATATCTGCTTTGATGTTGAGATTCAATTAATTCCTTAGAATTAACATTAATTACTCTCTTAATTTCCTTGTCTTCCTCATCAGCTTGTGATAAAATATCTTTGCCAATTTCAATAAATGACAGTTCTTCTAGTTTCTTCATTTCAGTTTCTTTACTTAGATTTCTTCACGAGATCTGTTTACTTGAGATCACGTCAAAACCGCATTTATCCTTTCTAAATTAAAGAAGGGTTTGTTTTTGAACAATCGAGCACTTTTGTTACCCAATACATATCTGCAGGTATCATTTGTAATAACAGCTGCCTTTGTCTTTATATGACCAAGTTCACAATTAATTTCAACTTCCGCTAACGGTAGACACACTAAATGGTCATTTAAAATATATTGTACGCAGATATGTTCTCCAGTCATTTTTGCATTGTCTATGTATTTTCGAGAAATAACATCTACTGTGGCTCCTGTATCTCGAAGAATAGGCATGTCATACCCATTAACTAAACCATCTGTGTCTCGAAGAATAGGCATTTCGTACCCAATAACTAAACCGTTAATTGTATATGTCTCTAATAAATCATCATTCGAAAATACGCAATTTATCTTTTCATTTGGTTTTAAGCGAAGGCACTGAGGTTTAAAATGTTCGTATGACCCACACTCGAAACGACGTGCCGATATCTTTTGTCATATAAATTTTTTGGTTCTTGTTTTGGAACTGACTCCTTTGTCTGTGATCTTTCTGGTATTTTGAATCATCCCATCTATCAGAATGCTTAAAATGAGGCGGATGCCCTATTTTTTCCCAAAATTATCGTAACGTGGTTTAAACGATGCTTTGTTAATTATCTCAGTTTGATTGGCAGAAAATTTTGGTTTTATTACTTTTCTCACATCTTCAAAATCTTCAATTTTGTTAACCATCTCAGTAGGTGAAATGATAATAGTCCATTAATCCATAAAATGTTCTTTGAAATCAGGAGAAGTAAGCTTTTTAATTTGATCATGAGAGATGAGATAATTTGAGGCATGAGATCTTTTAGCTGTTCAAAATTTTTAATGTTTAATCCGTTAAGCTATTCTTCTAAATAATTCTTTAATTCATAGTAGAAATCATACCAAGTACTTTCAGTAGATTTTTGGTGCTTATTAAATAGTTGTCGAAATTTTTCTGCACTCAATTTAAATCGTTGTAACAGTAAGGTTTTTACATATTCATACTTTCTCGCATCCTCTTCTGGTTCTCTAGCAATAAGCTGAACAATATCTGCAGGCAGCAATGAAATAAGTTGAGTCACGTGATTTTCAGCAGGTATATTCATAATTTTAGCTTGACGTTTAAATAACACCAGAAATAAACTTATTTCATCTTCTTTAGGGTTAAAACGTGGCATGACATCGTGAATTCTGATTTTTAAAGGCTGCTCAGGTAACTGCGTAGTTTCTACCAGCTGTGTTCTTGCAGCCATTGCTTCCAGCTGAAGTTTTTGTAGCACAAAAGCTCTAATTCGCTCTTCCTCTTTCGCATTCTTTTTCCCTTTTTTCTCTTTCACGATCTTTTTCCTTCTCTTCTCTTTCGCGTTCTTTTCCCTCTCTTCTCTTTCGCATTCCTTTTTCCTTTCTTCTCTTTCGCATTCTTCCTTTCTTTCTCTTTCTTCTCTAATTGCAGCTAGTAGTTCTCGAGTAAATTCCTCATCATAACCGGGACTTTTAGTAATCAATTTTATGGAACTGAGCAACCTTAAATTCTGATCTCACGGTTAAACCTAACTTTTAAATCCTGATTTCTACTTCTAGCTAAGAAGGACATGTTGAGCAAGTTAACGTTAATAGGCTTTCCTTTAAAACTGAATCTTAAAAATCGTATTTGTATTAAAAATATATAACTTTTGGCGAGGCTTAACTTGTCAATGTAAGAGTTTTAAATATTGTTGCTAATCTATTGTGCAGTTTAAATAGACGAACATTAATATATATCTTCATGACAAAATTTTTAAAAATAAATCATAAAAAATGGGCGAATTTTATTTGAATGAATCCAAATTTTGAAATGTGAAAGAAAGAATCAAATACGTTCAATCAAAAAAGAGAGATTTATAAATATATACGAAATTCAATTAACATTGAGAAGCTAAAATTTTAAGAGGTAATTTTTTAAAAACCAGTCGTGCGATCTTTACAAAACTTAGCAGTTTGGCATAATTTGAGTCGAGTCGTAGAATCGAAATATGGAAAAACACTGGCATATCATTTCAGAAAACTTCCGATTTTGTGTCAAAATGCATATATTAGAATATTGCTATATATAAATCTAATACATATCCTAAATCGGGCTTTCGAGACATGAAAAGTGCAAGTTGAATTTCGTCAATCGGCCCAATAGAACGAGAAATATAGAACTGTCCCATTTTTGTTTTCGCAATGTACATTCATTGTTACTTTATTATTGCTTTTAATTATGTCTTGGCCTCTGCCTACTGTGTAGTATTAAGGAGTCGGCCACATCTTTAGGCATCTTTTAAACCTACCTGATCTGTTACTTCGGCCTTTGGTTGAGGTTTTGCTTTTAGGAGAAGCTGCACTGGCCAGACGATGATAAGTTGCCGTGCCAGGGGGATAAAAATGATATTCTCCGTCAAAAGACGGAGCTGTATAGTTAATGCGATGAAACTACATGTGTACAACTTATGCGAAATTCTGGGGTCCGGCTTCTTTTTCCTGTCTTTTCCTCATAATTTTTAATTGTTCCCTAATTATGTTTACAAAAACCTTTTCCTAAATTTTCTTTCATTATTTGCTCTTGTAAAAGTTTTCACATAATTCCGGCATTGTTCGTATTAGTTCGTGATCTGTCTATTGACTGAATTCTACAAAGAACGACGTATTTTCTGTACAAGATACTACGAATGACTTTTACAAGTATTTTAGAACTTTTAGTTCTTTACATGAAAATTCTTAGCAGCGAGAAAGAATAACTTTAAAATTTAGCGACTGCATTCTAGTCTCCATTCTTACACTATTTTCAAGCAGTGTTACAATGCACATGATTTGCAAAACGTGCGTAGCAAGATTCCTTGAAAAAATGCCCTAACATCTGCAATTTGCTTGGTACATATGTTATTATGGTAACTAAACAAATATATTCTATTTTTAAGCATTTAGTTAAAGCCGTGTAACTTAATTTTTTTAATATGTTTTATATAATTTATGTAAATTATCGTTTATATTAAAATAAAAAATAAACTTTTGTTTATTTTTATCCTATTTAAATATTCACATTTGAAATACTTTTGATGAGTTTTTATCTTCGTATATATAAAACATATTCCGGGAAAATGAATATTGCTCTACTAGTTTAATCTTTCACTGAAGCCTCTTTTAACTTTTTAACCATTTTATTGTCCCGAAAATTCTTATCCTGAACTGCACAATGCTAATATAAACAGTGAATAGTTGAAATAAGAAATGACTGAATTTTAATTTCTCCTGTTTTATATCGTTTGTATGTAAATTCAAGATTGTTATGGTAGAAGTTTTCCCTTGTTATACAGAGTTCTAGCTCCCCTTTCCAGTTAGTACTTTACGACTGAACATGGATTACTGGATATTTTACGACTTTTCGTGCTTTTGATATTTAAGAACACAAATATTTCCCTTGTAATAAATAAAAATTTTGTAATACTATAAAGAAATGTTTTGTCTATGTTTAATGTATCTGCAGATTAATGTTATACAACGTTTGTCCACCCATGAAACAGTAACAATAAAATGATTGCTCACAGAATTTGCTTAATCAGTTTGCTAGCTCTCTCGGCCATTACTCTAGAAAGCATTATTCTATTCTTCTCCTTAAGTGTAGGATATTATCTTACATACAAAGCTCTCAAACTGTTGTGGTATTACCCTTTCATTATCAGAGCAGATGAAGGTTTGCGAAGAAGTAAAGAACAGAGAGGGGGTTTCCCTTTTGAGTGCAGAAGAGATCCAAAGAATGTGAAAATTGCGCACTTTGATTAAGTGAAAGTCACCACAGTTAAATAATTGCCCCTTGAGGGAAAACTTCTAAGGTACGCCCTCTCGAAGTAAACGCCATGATTCATTTCTGACAGTACTCTTTTCTTCCTAAAGCAAATTAAGAATGAATTTCTTGAGACAGTTAATAGATCCAAGTTAATTATTCGTGTTTTAACAATTACGCTATCTTAATGGTAAGCTAATTTTCTTGTTCAACATAAATATACTCTTAAGATATCTTTTATACATTGTTAAAGAACTAGGAAAAAATATTATTATAAGCGAAAACTTTTGTAAGTGTAACTGTGTAAAACTAAGTGAAATGTATGTATTATCAGCGAAATTCAAGTTGAACCAACGAAAATGCTTATTAAATATTTCTGTATAAATGCATAAAAAATAAATATATAAAAGAGCTACTTACCTCTGAAGGAGCACATTCTAATTTTTTCCATTTATTGTTTAAATTTTTAAATAAAGCTGGAACAAAGCTTTACGGAAACTTGATTCAACATATGCATAAACTATTCTTAATGCCGAGACTGAAAATCTTTAAAATTTGGAAGATCTCTGTCCATTAAATGCTTGAATAATTTATTGCCTTTATTTACTCGGAATTTACATTTCTGATTGCTATTATTAGAGCCAATATTTGTTCTCATTTAAATAATTTATAAAGTTTCATACATTTCGCAATCATCAGTTATGTCCGAAAGTTGCTAGACGTTAAGAGAATTGTAAGGTTTATCGTAATTTTATTAACATTTATTTTAAGTTTATGCATCTTTTCTATCTATTCTAGTTTCAGCTTACAATTTCTTACCAGAATGTAATTTCAGAAACCCAGTTAATGCAAATGAGTAAGAATGCTATTTAAGTCGATGTTTCACCGACTTCGAGAGAGAGAGTCTGTGTTTCTGACTAGAGCGCGTCTGCGTTTTGGCTACGTCTCTCTCAGCTTTGTTACGCTCGGCCATACTTTAGGCCCTTATTTGGCTTCGCCGATTTAATTAAGATTTAGGGGCCAACTACTTAGAATTTTGATAGCTTTGGCTATATCTTCAGTCAGCTTTAGTTAAGCTTAGTTTATTTAATTTCATAATTATTTAAGTTCAAGCCCAAGTGGAGGTTTTGTTGTACATTCCGAGTTAGGAACTGATTGTATTTATTCTGAGAAATAAATGGTAGTTAACCCTTCTTAAGTCTTACGTATTTGTTCACACACTAAACGATTATTCGCTTGTTAGTGTGTGTGGGGTTCAAGAATTGAACATTGAGTTAAGTAAGTAAAACCCCACAGAATTATTGGTAAGATTACAATCGAGCCTTGCAAAAAGTGTAAAAGATCCTTCACTTAAAACTAACAAAGAACAGAAGGAAAACTTGTGCTTACTCAGCCAGCATTTATGGCGAGATAACGTAAAGTAACAGTCAAATGTAAAGTTTAAATTCAATTAAACTAGTACCCGAAGGCTACATAAATTTATTTAATACTAAGTTGGCTCACAAACATAAGCATCATAAATATTCAAACATCGCCAATTATAATGTAAGACTGAAGACTACAAATCTTATCTGAATTAGCAGCAACTCAGTAATGTAGTCTCTAGAGACAGTACACTCTCTGGCTTATAATCTAAAATCTTCAGTTTAAAGTGATTAATGCGATTTAGTCTGCATTTTGGCGTCGAAACGTAAGGAAGCGAAAGTAAAGGTCTAAATGATAATAACTGGTTAATTAACATCATAGAACGTTGCATTGTTCCCCGCCAGAATTTAAGCAATCGCAATGAAGGTCTTTAAAGACATTGATATTATTTTAAATTCTAGACCTAACTTGAGCCAACACTTTACAATCAACAGCTTACGAACTAATTACATTACACATGAATTTCCTTAGGATAATTCTTCAGTAATGTATTTATTCTTTTCTATAATCATCTGCTCTCCTTCTAGTCATCTAGAAGGCAAAATACTTCAGCACAAAAACATTCCTTTTAATTTTAGCTTTAAGGAGAACTCTAACATTCTTTCTGGGATCTAATTCTTCCCAGGTCCTCCAGCAAAATTTACTGATCATTAGAGCGTGTGGTATTGTACAAATATTTCAACCATGCCACCTGACTGAAATCCTACGTGTTAAATAACTTAGACACACTAAATCTCAAGAACACCTTAAATTCGAAATTACAAGGTAACGAAAATACTTCTTACCGTTTTGTACAGTCAGAAAGGAAAAGTCATAAAACAAATAGTAATCACCGCTAATCCTCAAAGTAATCAGCATCCACTGCCTTTTGCCAACGAGTGGCTAGATGTGCGGTGGCATCGCGATAAAACTCAGGAGTCTTGGACTCAAAGAAGTCCGTGAGGGCCTTTTCGAGCTCTGGCCGGTTGTTGAAGGATTTCCCACAAAGATCGTTGTCCAGGGAATGGAAACGGTTGTAGTCTCTTAGCGCGAGGTCTGGGGAGTATAGTGGATGGGGTAGTGTTTCCAAGCCCAGTCGCTGGATGGTGTCCCTGGCCTCCCGAGCCACGTGCGGCCTCGCATTGTCATGGAGGAGGAGTACATGCTATTGATCAATGCTGGCTCAATGTATCAGTGCCTGATGCACACGTTCCAACTGCTGCGAGTACAGGCCTACTGTGATGGTTTGGCTCACTGGCAGGAACTCATAGTGCACCACTTGGTGACTAGTCCACCAGATGCAGTGCGTGATCTTGCGTGGGTGGAGAGAAGATCTTGCAGTGTTAGGCACGGGGTCTCGTGGTGACAATGTCTGGAACGCCTGGGTATGTCATACTGGACTCACGTTACATCGCTGGTGAGTACTCGATGAAATATGGATGTATTGCGGTGCCAAGTAAGCAGTGACAAACAGGCAGCGACACGCTGTTGCTTGTTTGCATCGGACAGTGAGTGGGGTACCCACTTGCTCAGCTTGTATGGCTCTCCTATACGGTGCAAATGGAGTCTGATCATTTCATAAGATAACTGGAAGTGTGTAGCAAGCTCACCACATGTTCGGCTAGTGTCACTCTCTATGGCTGCTCTTAGGGCCTCATCGCCCAGCGCTTGTGGCTGACTGCTACGTAGTGCATTATTAAGCGACATATCCCCTGACCTGAACTTCTAGAACCACTGCCAAGCGGTTCGTTCGTTAATGGCATCATCCCCAAAGGTCTGGCAAATTCGACTCTTTGATTCTGCTGCTGGCAGGTCCACATACAGCAAACAACTCCGAACGAGCTCCTTTGACGCGTCCATTTCAATCAGTCGCTGTGTGAGTTATGTTTCAAGTACCAATGCAACGCACTTTTATACTCTTCGTCAATGTTCAGACTCTCATATGTCATATCAGAAACGGTAAGAACTTTCTTGGTTACCTTGTACTTCTAATGTTTTAAGCAAAATAGTTCATTAACCTTTAGTGTTGCTTGAGAGCCTAACTTTTAATTACTTCCATGCCGATAGCTTTTACTTTAATCTATTTTATCTTAACTTGCTAGTTTGCACTTAAAACTTTCATGCACACATCAAGAATTCAACTTTTATGAAGTATGCAAGAAATTGCTTTTGCGTTTGATACATAGTTTAACAGCAGCATTTACATTTACAAAACCAGTTTATCAAATATACTTCATGAAACATTTAAAATTCATTTAAACTGAAAAAACATTACTCAGTTTGTGCTTCACATTACAGTGTACAGCAGTTGCTTAAAATTATTCTCAAATACGCCAAATTTCCTCTAAATAGTCTCTTGGATTAAAATCAGGAATCATATTTTTACACTAAACTTAAAATCATTGCGATAAATGCCTAATTTAATTAAAAGCTCCTTGCTATGTAAACTGAAATGTCCCCCGCTTGAGGCAAAAACTTATGATAATTAGCAACTGTTGCACGTTAAGCATAAATTAAAACTGAATACTTGAAGAAATTAAATTTCACTGATCTTTTGCTTTGCCGCTGGTCACTCACCCGTGGGCGGCGAAGTCGCTCCAAGAGGGATAGGCAGCAGCTTGATGCGTCCTCAGTCGTCGACGAGGCCTTTGTTCGGCTTCCACATACTCTGGCGATTTCCGTTTCTTAAGTCCTTCGCGAAATCTTCTAAACTCCATCTGTCACTCGAGGAATTCAGGAATCGCCCTCGCTTCCTCTTGCCTGAATTCTTCGTTGCAATTGTTTGTTTATTTTGGAAACTCCTTAGTTTATTCTTTGGAATTATCATCTGGTTTTTGTAAACTTTCCTCCTTTGGAACGTTCCTCTTCCATTGACTTCTTTCGGCGCAGATATTACGTTGACTGTCCATCGTTGATATTCTTTTTCAGAAACTGAAATCTTGTTCGCTGACCTATCAGTTATTCTCCGTACCTTTTTTGCTGAATCTGGTTGATCGGCGAACTTTCCTTTTCTTTCTTGAAGCTTTGTTACTCCTTAGTCCTGCCCTTCTTTCCTCCTTCAGCTCCTTCTTTTGATGAATCGAACCTTGATTTGTCTTCATCTCCTCAATTTTGACTCCCCTTATTTTCCTTTCTGGGACTTTCATTCTCGAATTTGATGAAACTTCTATAGACTTTATTGCTTGCGCTGTATTTCTCTCAGCATGTCATTCCAGAAAAATATCTTTTAGAAAAAGCCTATTAGAGCTCTCATAATAATGCTTAATTTGATCTACATTTTTACACGTATCGCCATTATTTGCTCTTAAATATACGACTGTTTTCAGCTATATACAGGCCTTAAATTTCGGAAAAAACTTCCTCACATTACCTTCAGAAACACACATTACCTGTGTTCCTGAAGATATACTTACATTACATATTCTCACATTATCTTCATGAAGAGGATGTTTTACTTTTTAGTCAGAGTTTAATTTTTATGACTACCATATTCAACTGAGTTTTAGAATTATTTTTCTTGCTCCCATGGTAACTGCCCCTTCTTACTTTTAGTGCCCCTTATTACTTTAATTCTTATCGCCTTTTCCATCTGTTTTCTCTTTCAGGAGTTATGTTGGCAGTCGCCACTCGAGGTTAAAAATTGCTTTCTATCTTTAAAACTTTTATTACAACCACTCGTGGACTTCCTTCCGCTACAGGCTATAGAACTATCCGATCCTCTCACCATATCTTGATGTACGCGAAATTTCTGAAATCATCCTACTTCACCACGAGCTCAAATAGTTGGTCAAGTATCATAACTCAAAGAAGTCCTCAGTTTGCGGTAACAGTCTAGGCAAGATAATTTGTGTGACCTCTGTATCAGGCTTTTTTCTCCTACAACAATTTAACAACTTGAATTTTTCTTAATACAAATTCGGTCAGTTCTTCGACTTTCGTCTTGTATCTACTGAACAGTTCTGCTTCTAGATTAGCTCTATCCTTCACCACTAGAAATACTTTTACCAGGGAGGTTGTAAACACTTAGAATGTAAATTATCACTGCCTGTTTCATACAACAAAAATTTACCAATTCCTTTGTACTAGCTCAGTACTTGTTCTCGCAGTGTGGCGGTTGCTATGGTGACGTTTTGTGCTTCCCCACAGGGTAAAAGCAAGAACGAGAATTTAATTGTTCAAGGAAGGTCAGTACTGAACTTCTGCCATCGAACTCAGTTTGTGATTTCATTGAAGTGTGCATCGTATCTACGATATATCCAAATCCCTCCGTGGAATTTACCGGTGCCGTCAGCCTGCGATGTTGAAGGGGCTAGACTTAACATTGATTTTTTTTAATCAAGGCTCTTATTTTTGTTCGGGCTCCACTATAAAGTCTAGTATGTTTTGCAATCATCAATTAATGTCCAAACAATTATCGCTAAGATAACAACTCAAGCTTGTGAAGGGTATAAAAAACCTCTTATTTTAAACTAACGAAGATTAGAAGACACACCTGGTGTTTACAGCTCAGCCAGCATTATAACTTAAAGTAACACTGAAATGTAAAGTTTAAATTTAAGTAAAATAGGGGCCGAAGGCTGAACAAATCAATTTAACTCGAAGTTAGCTCAATGTGGCTTCTAGATGCAAAACAGGCTGTGCCTTATAATTTCGAATACAGTTAATAATTTAAATACACTAAAGCTAACTTGCATTGTAGGAGTGGAAACGGAAAGAAAACGTGACAGTAAAGTTCTAAATCATAATACCTATTTAACAGAACGTTACAAATTTCTAGTTAAGGTCAATTTTACAATGTTAATGAGCGCATAAAGGTATAACAAATCACACATACATTTAGCATTTCCTGATAGTTCCAGACTCCACTTTTGGCTAAATATTTTTGACTATGTGCTGGTTTTGTGTAATTTCATGACAGAAGAAATTTTACTCAGAGACAAGCTCAATTCAACTTTAAAATGCCTTGATTTCGGAAAAAATATATCACGCTTGTCCATGTTTGGTTTTCTCTCACAAGTGCATATAAAAAAAGCTATTAATAAAATATTTATCAAAGCAAAAATACTAACAAAGTTCTAAAATGATGATATTGTTCAACGAGGTATCAGTCATATAGCTACTCTTAACATTGAGGCTTAAAACACTATTAAGTTATATAACAAATGCCACAGAAATCCTGGCTGTATGGCGGACACTTTCTTGGAGACTTCAAGATGTTATTTTAATTTCTGGAAGTTTTTTTATCAATACTATTCTCTTACTCCAAAAGGAATTATGCTATAAAACTGTTTCATCACATCTTTATGATTCTGTTTCATGCTAATTTTTCAAAGCTATCGAAATTCTTTTCAGCCTGTTACGCAGAATATAAGGATAGTTATTCTCATTAAAAAATTGACACACTTAAAATAAGCCTTTTTGCAGACATGAAAGTGATTTCGGATTATTTACTGAGAGCAGTTCTTCAGAATAAATCGATGAAAATCCCCGAATTTCTTAAGTTAATTTTATTCATATTCTTGATTAATCAATAATGTATGTTGTAAATGTATTTTAGTATTAGAAATTTTTAAGAAGTATCTAAAGCTGTCTGAGGAAGAAAAAAATACTATCCAGCCGCTAAATCTAAAATTAGTCTTAAAATCTAAATTTCTTACTCTTAGTTTCTTTTATATTTAAATTTATCATTCCTGAGGTGGTTTTTGAAAAGCATCAAACATTTACCAAAAGACAAATAAAATTCTTTTATAACTTTTATTACGCCTGCACGTAACTTATTTTTAACCGTACATATCGTAACAGACCTTCTTATTGCTCCGCACATATCTTTTAGAATGTAAATAGGACGACAACCAGAACTAGTTGTCACTGTTTTTCAGTAGGTATCCCATCTAATAACAATAAATAATTTACAATCATACATTCGACCATCCTGGTTTTTCGATGAACCTTAAAAGTACAACATTACACGCCCGTGTTTCAACATTACACATACATTACATCGGTACATTACCTACTTTATGTTCGTGAAATCACTACATTATATTCTTTACATCTTTATCTTCTTACGTCGTTATGTTATGTAGATTACTTCATTACGTATATTTCATCGTTGAATTACGTAAATAACATGCATTATATTGTTGTATGGGTACTGGTTCGTAATGGATTGAGTGCACAAGTCGATAAAAAGTTAATAAACTTTATTCTTTTCACAAGAAATAAAACAAAATGCTGAAATATTTTCTCGGAGATATTAGTACAATATCACAATGTCTCAAACGTTAAACAGAACTCAATTCAAAACAGAGAAACTAACTCAATCTCACAGCGAGTTCGCTACAATCAATAACAGCATTAAGTAAACAACAGTTCGCTTAAAACAGCTACAACTGAGCTGACATGTTTTAATTCGACTTTTATATGCTTTTTAATTATTCACTAGAACATTCTGGTAAAATCTATTTTCTCCATTTTTCTGTATGGCAACAGTAATTACGAAATATTTATTTATTAAATATTAAATGCACGCGCTCTTGTATTTTTACTTTTCCGACGTAGCTTTCTCTTCAAAAAAATCGTCTGCGTTGCACGGGAAAATAAAACAATTTTAATTACAATTCTAAATAAATAGCTAAATAAATACGAAATTCGTAACAATATCATTCATTTCGTATGATACGTCGTTACACTATGTACATTACGTTCATTACATTGTTACATAACATTGTTCGTTACACATATTACATTGTTAGATTGCGTACTTTACATCATCATATTGCGTACGTTGCATACATATAGCATTACATTGCACTGCACTTCAATATTCATTTGTACTGAATGAAAAATCTTAACATATTATATTTTATTAATCATTTACATATATACGAGGGTCAGTCAAAAAGTTAGTTGCACTGCCTAGGAAAACAAAACAGGAGCAAAATTTTACAATATTTATATCTTAAAGTTCCATTCAAAACCTACTTTTCAACGTAATTACCTCCGTTATTTAAGCATTTGTCGAGACGTGATACACGTTTTTCGGTGCCTTCTGCAAAGAAATCCCGTTCAATGTCCGATAACCATTGTTGGGCTGGAGCTTTCACTTCGGCATCCGAATGGTATCGTCGCTTTGAAAGTTCTTGTTTCGTGAGACCAAACACATGGAAGTCAGGAGGTGAAAAGTCTGAGCTATAAGGAGGGTGATTCTACACTTTCCACCTAAACATTTTCAGAAGGTCACACGTTTGCTTTGCTGCATGCGGTCTTGCATTGTCATGCAGGAGCACATGTTGCACCATTTCGCGATAGCTTGACGTGACATTGCATTTTCACCATACACTTCATGCAACTGCCCATAAATTTCATAGCAGTTGCATCTTTTTGCCCACAAAAAAAAAACGAATCACTGCACGCATTTCCAATTTGGACGCTATTTGCAGCTGTCGAGACATGTTTGCGACTGATTATCAAAAATACTAAACTTGCCTCGGAGAAGCCGCTACGTCACGCGGTAAAGGTACATGTCTGAAGTGTCGCCACACAGTTTCACCCAAATAGTCTTAGACGGAACATATTTACGCAGTAGTGCAACAAACTTTCTGACTGACCTACGTACATATTTTGTTGCATCTTCCGCTTGTTATTTTATTAGCTGCAGATCTATATTAAAATATTTCCCTGTTGCAGATTGGATACAAAAATAATAATAGTAATTATTAAATCTAAAAAAAATCTGAAAGGATTCAGATTTTAGATTACGTCCAAAGGGATCTTGCTTAATAATATGAAAACTTGCCGAACGAAACAAACATTAAACTAAACCTAATACGTACACAAAAACAAACCCAATATAATTCCAATAGTCAACCCAATACAATTCCATTAATCCATCCAGTACAGACCCGATAACCAACATAATACAATTCCAAAAATTCCAATAGCCAACCCAATGCAACTTCAGTTACCAATAAAGAAACATTAGCACTAAATTGAAAAGTGAATCGGACATTTTTGTGAAACGACGCAAAACGCCCAAACGAAAGTAATAGTCCTTCGGGACTAAATCCCTTTGGACTAATAATAATAATAATCAAGAAACATAGCACTTTACTATTCGATTTGAAACTTCTTCTCTACGTTTCCGTTCTTCAAACTCTTCTTTCCATAGTCTTCCGTTCTGTCTCTGCTTTTTTTTCTTTTCTTTTCTTCCCTTTCCCTCGTGTATAATAATGTTCAACGACCGGTTAATACAATCCCCGTCATACTCCTTGTCTCTAAAAATTATTTTCTTCATGTCACTTCTTCTATGATTACGCGTCACCTTTTCTCCCAATCCTTCTGCTAAAATTTTCAAATCACCTTCTTTGCTTTTTTCAAACATAGACATTTGAATTTTTTAACTTAATTTCCTCTAAAATAGATAAATATTGAAATTCTAATATTTGCCAAAGCAACTTGCAAGGCAGACTATTTTCTGAATAGCATTGTTCTTACTCTCAAATATATCAATAATTCCAAAAATATCTTCATTCAAATTTCATGAATAAATAAATATAATCATCACACAAATAAAAAAAATTATTTTCAAATACTTCTACGTGCCTGAAACTTATAAAATTGATTTAGTCAAACTTTGACATAGATTCAACGTCTGTTACTGTGTCTTAATGTAGATCTACTGTAATCCCGCTTCTAATTTCTATAAGCTTCTTCTGCATTTAAATTCATCACTCATAACGCATTTTTAAAACGAAACAAACATTTATTGAAAGACAAAGATAAAATGTGTGTGTAACTTATCGTGATAGACGTTCTTACTGCACTGTATATACCTATATCTTTAAGGATGAAAGAGAACGACAAACAGAATAGCTGTTGCCATATCTTACTAGGTATTATGTCTAATAAGAATACATAATTTACAAGCATGCTTAATTTATCTAAATTCCGTAGTTTTTTTAATTTTCAATGGCTAAGCAAAAATTTAAAAGAACTAAAATGTTATAAACAAAGGTCACAAGCAATAGAACTAAGAACAAAAAGACCGAAGTCATTGCCTAAAGAGCGACCACGAAGAGCCCCACATTGGAACAGGTGGTCCCTAACCAGTCCTTCTAAATTATTTCTTCTTCTTTCTTACTAAATTTCATAGTAATTGTCTTAAAATAATCTCATATTATGCGCTTACATTATCGATTATTACATTATTTTGTAATCAGCATCTCTTTCCTTCATTAAATGCAATTGACAACCAAACATAGTATATTACACTTAAACAAATTATGTATAGCATGTAAAATTTAATCTATAGAAGAATCTTAAAGCACCTATATTATCTATATGCATTAGCTAAAAATTATCTTAGATTTCTCACAGAAATAACAGCTGCAGAAATTATTTCATTTTCTTTTTAGTTTTTTATATACTATAATTTGGCAACTCCTGCTCATTTTCTGACTCGTTCAAAATATTGAGAAGATTTTTATCAGCTGTCTTAATAATATTCTGATTTAATAGATATTAAAAATAACCTCTACAGAAAATATTATGCAGTTTCAGGTATGTATTATATTATATTTTTTTAATTCAAACGCTTTTGATATGCTATTTAGATATATAGCTGTGCTTGTAGAAATAATTCAACATTTTCTATTATTAAAAATACTTATCTATAACTCTGGAAGATATTCAGTATCCTCAAAATAAATCATCATTAAAATAAATCATTTATGATGATGGAAATTTTTAAATACTTCTGTATAACGATTAAATTAAGATGTATTTGAGCAAAAATATTTACTTTCAAATTAATAATGCCACATAATAAATAACACCAATGAAATAACGATTCGTGATAAATGTGCTAGCTTTGTGTAGAGCGATATTTTTTAAATATTTCAAATACAAACAGATAATCAAAATTAAAGTCATAAACTATAATTTTTGGAAGTACTACTGCAAATCATTCTCATTCCATTGTTTACTTAAATTATTACTTTTATGCATTTGATGTATCATTATGCTTTCACATTAATTTATAAAATTTTTTATTTATTTCTTTTAGCTTTCTTTCTTACTCAGAAGTAACTTCAGCTCATTCTAATTATTTTGAATATATGCGATGTTCAAGCAATTCTTTAAATAAATTTTTTACAAGATAAAACAAGTTAGTTTTCTCCTATATTTAGTTAAATTTTGAACAATACACATTGACGACTTAATAATGATGAATTAATCTGTGAACAATTATCGTTTGTTGCGATGCAAGTAATTTTTTTTTCATCTCAAAGGTAATTAATTAATTACAAGCAGTCAGTATTTAATGATGAACGAAGACCTGCTAATGACCATTATTGTTTGTTGTCTGATAGCATTTGAAAAGATTCAGTTAAGGATTTAGAGCTCGTGACGTCTGATCTGTGCCACTAATGGTCTTAAACACTACAGCACATTAGGTATTCTCTACCTGTCTTACTAAGAAATAAATTTTTGTGTTGTCCAATGCATAGCCATTAGCTTTGTATGGCTAATGAAAACTGGAAATGCGAGTAGGAAAAAAATTTAACTTTTAAAGTTAATTTTAATTAGTACCAAAAAACAGATTAAAGAACTAAATATTCGTCATCATATATTCGAAAGTGCGACGCTCGAACATTCTGTTTATTGCTCACCAAATAGGCTCTTTCTCTTTTTCTTTGGTTCAACAAATGTACTGTAATTACTTTGAAATCAAAACTGCAGTTGCATGGTCACTTATGCATTCTTTCGAATTTTTTATTCTAATCAGAAAATTTTCCTTACGTAAGAAATGTCCTTCATGGAGTCTTTCTAAAATTTTTGGACCTTTATGTCATGTTACATTACATTACCCTGCTACGCACATACCATATACTAGTTTAGGCAGTTGTTGCCATTACGCAAAATATAAAATGTTTATTTACCTTTCTTGCGCTTCCTCAGCTTTCAGGTAATGTCATTTGGCAAAATGTTAACAATCTTAATTTGTCCTCCAAATAATTGTTTCAACCCCCGAGAGATATCTAAATCAATGAACACATTCTTTAATTACTTAAATCTTTGTTTTGTTTTTAATGTTGTATTTGATTGATGCAAGTTAAAATACACTATTGTAATGAATAAACTATGTTTCCAAAGTCATGTATTACGTATCTAATACAAAGTCATTTTTTTGTATTTTAAGTCATTTTTTAATTAGTTGTGGTATATAAATTGGTTACAAAATTTCAAAAAAATACATTTTGGCTACTGTCAACAGTACTACCGTGGAAACCAACCCCAAGAGGTGGCGTTAACAAGCTACATAAGGAAATTAAGCATCTGAGGGCGCATGACTTTGACAAGCTAGCAGGTGAAACTACGACAGCAGTTAAGCATGTGAAGTGCAGAAGGAGAATAAGTGTCTGCTTCACTGTGGGGATGCCAATTGGATGGAAAGTAACGGCAGAAATTTACACGGCAGGTAGCGCTAGGCTTCTGCTTCTTCCGGTCTGCTTCGATCCATTGTATCCTGCAAGTCCTCTATATGTTCAGGGACTGTGCATATTTAATCACGTGCATAGCTAAATTTGGGGTATTTGCGTGTCAAATGGTGTCATATTCCACTAAGCAGTAAAGAAAAAAAACGAATGAATTTTAATTAAATAATCTTGCACTTGAGATGCAGACGTTTGAATTTTAAGCAAACTGGTGGCACTTTTCTGTTATCAGAAGCGGATTCAGATATGTATGTATGTATACATGTACGTATGTATGTATGTGTTCATGTATGCACATTTGTGTATACACGCACACATACATGCACATACATACAGACAGACGTCCACATATACATACATCTCTTAGTCCGGTCCCGATAACAGAAGAGCACAGAAATTATTATAAGAGTTTTCTTTTAATTATATATATATTGATACAAAATGTCCAGCTGTGGTAGGATAGCTGCTCAGCAAAGCGGTTTTAAGGTTGCCAAAAAATGGCAAGGAAAGGCAGGGCTGCCGGCGCGAAATCACTCATTTGACGACATTTAGAGACAAAACTGGCGATATGCCATAGACCGAGGAAGAACATTCTAGAACAAATTCTTACTGGTTTACCCCAGAATGTTCTTGAAGGCAAACGAAAAGCTATAAATGCCCTGCCTGTACCCGGAGTAGCAGGGCATTGTGAGTACATCGTCGAGCTTATCATCAGTGTATCGTCAATGCATCGTCGAGAGTATGTTGAGTTCTGTAGGAGAGCCTTGAGCTCCAAGGACGATCGACCGAGTCGGGAGCCCACTTTAGTACTTTGAGCCGTCAAGCTGTCTTCACCATTGTAACCTGAAGGCTGACTGCTGATTGTGTTAGCTGTGTTGTTGATTATTTCAGCGTATATATATATATATAACAATAATTCACAATAAATTATAAAAAAAAAATCTGAAATGTTTCAGATTTTAAATTACGTCCAAAGGGACGTTTATTTAACATTTTGTGCGTTACCTTTATTTGTTAAATACCATGTTCTTCGCACTTAAACCATAAAATTCAGTTCAACAGCAATATCGCAAAATAATTTTAAATTGAGCATATCTTTAGAAATTTCGGTACACGC
Organism: Stegodyphus mimosarum; assembly: GCA_000611955.2. NCBI lineage: Eukaryota > Metazoa > Arthropoda > Arachnida > Araneae > Eresidae > Stegodyphus > Stegodyphus mimosarum. The sequence continues at coordinate 352,783 of KK121844.1, forward strand.
TCTCACGCGCTGGAGATAAAAATGTTTTTCTGTACAACGTTGGTATTGCTGGCTTTGAAATCTTTGAGTTTGTTAATGAAAAATTCGTTAAAGTTTTAGAGAATATTGTTACGAATTTCACATTTATTTGGCTATTTATTTAGAACTGTAATTAAAATTCCTTTTTATTTTCCCGTGCAACGCACGCAGACGATTTTTGAAGAGAAAGCTACGTCAAAAAAAAAAAAAAAAAAAAATGCATACATTTATGCAGATTTTTCATTTTTTAAAATTTAATGCAGAGCGATAACATTTAGTGGCAACAATTTGAAAAGTGATTCGCCGTTTTTGTGTTTCCGACGCAAAATCGCAAAACGAAAGTAATAGTCCTTCGGGACTAAATCCCTTTGGACTAATAAGAAAAACTTTCCATATAACATCTCCAAGGAACAGAAATTCAATTTAAAATCATCATCAAAAAGGAATTGTCAGAATTTTAAAAAAGAATTTAAAAAGAATTTTCTAGTCCTCCTTTGCTTTAAAAACAGTTAAGAAAAAACTTAAATCGTAATATATACACGCTGAGTAGTGACATCTTCTTTAAATAAATACTTATATATAGTTATTAGAAATATTGACTGGCTTGATATTTCTATCCTCAAAGGTGTTCCACAGTATCTGCTAAAATATTAAGAATACATAAAATTTCAGATTCCGTTAATATCTTCCTTCTCTCTTACTTATCTTTCCTGCCATACTCAACCTGATTCTATAAATTCCAGGGTAAATAATAATTGTAATGATTTTCAAAACAAATGGCAAAATAAAAGTTCAAGCAAACTTTTGGGCCCAAAGGAAAGGATAGAAGATCAACAACATGTCTGAGAATGAAATCGCAACACAATAGAGTAAGATTTTATTTTATTTAAGCTTATTTTAAACAAATGCGTCTTATAATAAGAATAAAATTATGTCTTTATTACATCTAAAAGGATGAAGATACGTTTGAAAGTTTAATATTAGAAAGGAACGAAGTTCCTGTTAAAAGTTTACGACTTTTCTTTATTAAATAATAAGTGATTATACCAAATTATTACTTACCTTTTTACTTTCTTGTACGAAGTAAAGGAAATATTGTAATCACGAAAAATTCCGGGTATTATATTTCAATGAAAATATCCATTTTGATCGCTATTGAATGCAATTTAACAATGTTTTTACGTGACATCTGTGGTAAGGGCAGAATAAAGGACTCTTTTTCCCAAAACGAATTATAAAACTAATTTCAAAAGGATTCAGAAGAGATTTTTTCAAGGCGTCTGTACATACGTACGTATGTACGTGCATACGTATGTATATATGTATCTTGCATAACTCAAAAACGAGTAGCTTAGAACGTTGAAATTCTGTATATAGGATTGCTAGAGCATGTAGTTGTGCACCTCCCTTTTTGGTGGCAATCGGCAGCACCAAAAGTACACTCAATTCCAAACGTTAAGCAGGAAGATGCAAAATGCAAAAAAAATCAACAAATACTGCTTTGATTGACATAAAATTCGGCAGAAAAGTGGCATATATATTTATGCATAAAACATAATCAATAATTATATACAGAAATGAAAACAATATTAAATTTTTGTAAGTTATCAGATAATGACATACTGGAGACTTAAACAGAATTATGTATAAAGTGAAAATAAACAGCATAAAATGAAAAAAAGGACATTAATGGGGTATGTGATCCCCCCCTAATTTGTGTACAAAGTCTACACCTTGCTTTCAATTAGGTGGTCAACCACCGCAATTAAGCAGTCGAATTAAGCAGCACCGCAATTAAGCAGCACCGCAATTAACCACCGCAATTAAGCAGCCACCGCAGAATTAAGCAGTCGCCATTCTTCTTGTAGAGCAGTTTCCAGCTCAATAAGAGCGACTGGAGTTCGGAAACGTGAAGATACAGCAGCGCCGAGAGCATTCCAAAGACTTTCAATGGGATTAAGGTCGGAAGAATATGCAGACCACGCCATACGCGCAATCCCTTCACTCTCCAGGTTGTCATCGACGATGTCAGCTCTATGGGGACGTGCGTTATCGTCCATTAAAACAAAAGCAGGGCCAACTGCTGCACCGCACAATCTCACAATGGATTCTAGGACTTCATTTCGATACCGGACAGCCGTCAAAGAACCCCGTTTAAAGATGTGCAGGTCGGTGCGGTATCCTAATGAAATCCCTGCCCACACCATAATGCTTCCGCCTCGGAATGCGTGATGCTCGGTGATGTTTTGGGACTGACTGCGTGCTCGTTGTTCACGCCATATCCTTATACGCTTGTCATCTGGCTTCAGAGCAAATCTTGACTTATCAGTAAACATGACATTGTCCAAGTCAGACACATTCCAATTGACATGTTCTCGACACCGCTGTAATCGTGCTCCTCCTGATTGGACGGATAGAGGAACACAATTGGGCTACCGGCTACGGGCCTTCGGACTTCGGCTACGGGTCTGTGTGGTTTAGAATTGTTTCCATAAACGTGAAATTACAGAATGTTGAACGCCGAAGAAAAGAGCAACATCTGTGATCGACTGTCCTGCTTCAATGCGCCCCACAGCACGTCAGCGCTCAGAATCTTCCATTCGTCTTCTAGAAGGTCATAGAGACACGTATGTCTTAAAAACAAATTGTACGAAAGTTTTTAAACACCTTCTATCAGCACTTACAATCAACTTCTGTAACCCTTCATAAAGCTGGCTTCTTATAAGACTGCCTTTTTTGTATATTTCTTGACATGAAAGCGCAATTGGCTGTTACCTAACATGTTTGCATACTTCCATCTACCTCTGCAGCGAATTGCATCCTCTTCAATTCTGATTGGCTTTCGGAAATTAGCATTTTCCTCTCCGAGCTTAACTTTTGGAAGTGACTGTATATAAATATATATATATATACCCACTCTGTTGCAGGGATCAGTGAGTTCAGTTTTTTTTTATTCTGATATGTTGGTAAGCTGTCTATATGCTTCTACATCCTTGGTAAGCTATCTATATCCTTTCTATATGCTTCATGATCTACCTTGACGCCAAATTTCAAGTATCTAAGTCATTCAGAAGTGGTATAGGTTTTTGATGAGTCAGTCAGTCAGCGACTGATAAAAATGGCCCTTTTCAGACCTTAATAACTCCATAACTGTACGAGTTAGATTAATGGAATTTTGTATTCTAAGTTTTCAAGGGAGCTCTATTGGACACACAAAATTAGTGTAGGTCTAATATTTTTTGAGTAATAAGGGGTGGCAAGTAGCTCGATATGGTTCGTGTAAGATACACATGGCCGGTGTATCACTGCTTTCTTTTCCGTCTGCTCCGAACTTGGCTGACACACTACCATGCTTCTAAATTTGATATAATTTACAGGCAGTAAACTTCAAGTTTTGCTGGCATAATATTAATGTCACAACAGAAAAAAAAATATTTTAAAACACTTTATTGGGGAAACGTTATTTTTATGCCATTACACTGAAATTCAAGCTTAACGAATTAAAAATCGAAACACAGTTTTCTGTAACTAAATTAAGAATGTAGCATCGTATATAAGAAAGGTGGCCTACTTGTTCTAATGCTGTTTCATATTTTTGAGCCTAACCTTAAAAACTGGAGTAACGAATACTACAAATTTCTAATTCACCCAGTATAACTACAGTTATGATGCAAGTCATAGAAATAATTGAATGGACATATAAGAGAAAAAGTATTGTTGCTGAATTATCAGAAATGGCATATGATATTGATTTTTAAAATCTTCAATAGCTAATTCCACGGAAATCTACTGCTTTATTCTTAGTAAAGAAAAAATGAAACCGTTGCATATCCTGTCATACCAATTCTGATGAACAAATAAATATATAAAGTTTTCAAGAAAAAATTGGAGTATTTTCAGCAGTAAAAAAAAAGGTGGGAGAAATATGTAATAAAATATCACACGATTTTTTTCATATATTTTATAGTACTTGATATACTTAGAATAAAATATCTACTTTTGTCTTATTTATTTTTATAATTTTAATAATTATTTTAAAAAGGAAAAATACCCCCAAATTACCAGTAAACCTGTTTTAATTTATTTTTCCGAATTAATCGGTAAATGTAGATTTTTCTAATATCATCGAATATCTATTTTCACTGTATACAATAAATTCTGGTTAGAAGCTTGCTATGACAAAGCAGTTGCAGGACGTAGTTAATTTTATGAAGATTACAGAGTTTGCTTAAACTTGCTTTAGTCGTGACCTTAAAATTCGGGATTTTTGGAGCATTACTGCTTCCAGCAACATTAGCCATGCTGTCTTATTGTAGTAACTCTTTGGCAAAATTGTTGGAAAGCAAAAAAATTTGCGGGTTTTCTATTAATTTTTAAATTTATCTACATGACGCAACCTCTGTTGGTGCCGTGACAAACTAAAAAAAAACAATACTAAAATTCTCATAAAAATATATTGAAATTTCTGAAATCAATGCAAAGAGACTGGTGATTGTAAACAAAAATAATTAATACCTTAAGCTAGATTAAATTTTCATATTCCACAACAGAGTAAATTAAGTTTAAACAACTCTCAACTCTTAAGTCTAATAAGAAATGAAAAAATCTTCCCTGGTGTTTTGTTAAACTCAAAATATCAATATTCATGTAAAAGGCATTACTGACACAAAATCATCAACATGCTATCTCTCACTAAACTAACTAATCAGCTTTGCTTCCTGTAAACACACAAATTTCAATTCAACCTTAGAGATAGCCACAAACACTTAAAAGTAAAACACAGAACAGTTCAAAACACCAGGGAGAAATAAATCTCACACACTAAGAAGTCAAAACACCAGTTAAATTAAATTAATAAATCTGATCGTATAGTTTTAACCCTCATTAAATTCTCCTACGCCCGCAATCAACTACCCAGGTTCGAATGGAAGTTCAACTATGTTTTCCGAAAGGATCACATGGGTGACCTACAGTAGACCACAAGATAAAAACACAAAAAACATACAGTAGTAAATCAATAACATACATTTATTTAATATTCCAAAAATTGTAATTACGGATAGCTGATCAGACTACTTCTACAAAAGATTTTCCAAAACATTGCTCGTAAAGTTCTCATACGGCAATCTATACAACTATCAATATTATATAACAAACATTTACCAGTTATGTACTTTACGCAACTCACATTTCAATTTTTAATTCGAAGTCAGTTCGAAATAATTCAACTTGTAACAAAGAACGATGCATCTTCTTACAAATTTAAATTAATTAAAGTACTGGATAGATTATTGAATGCACATCAGTTCAGTTAAAATTTTCTTATTAAGAAACAATTACTTGCCCTCAATTTATTTTAAATTAAATACACCTTTAATCACTTTCTCAAAATAATAATTAAATAACCAGTAGCAAAAGCCATACGAGAGATAGAAACAAAAATAAACACTCACGGTAAACCGCAAAAACACCGACCGTATCTAGAGCTCGGGAGCCGCCGGATGATTAGGTAAACACGTCGGAAACAACATTCGGACTAAAGTCTTCGAAACCAAAGTCTGTTACTTTAGTGGCACTCATGGTTCGCAAATTCATTCGCAGTAATAAAATAACCAAGTCTGACGACTCCTTCCAATACTTCACCTCCTTTTCCAGCATCCCGCACAGTCAGTTAGTAGAAAATCATTATCGCTCAGACAACCACAACGATTCTGAAAGCCGCAACCTGTCTGTGGAACTCGGCGAGCTGCCGGATCATTTCGTGCCCACGTCGATTCTCTATAAACGGAAATACTACAACATGAATTGTCCACATTTTCTGCAGGGAAAAAAAATCTCCAGTAACGCACACAGATCCAAACGTTTGAGAATTGTAACGTAGAGTAGAACTTAACTGAAATTCGCCGAAGACGGCACGATGGGAGACCGCATTGTTCTCGGGCCAATTCTCGCACGGGAAATTTTTCTGTAAACTCAGCCGTACCACGGACGGCCCCGGGGGCCGCCGGGCTCTCTCTCTTCAAAACAAAACTCGAAAATCTGACAAAATCTTGAAAAAAAAATCTCTCCTCGCCACGGGAGCGACTAAATTTAAAACCTCGCGACGCTCAAAATGTGGACCGCCTCTATAATTACTATTGGTTCAAAAAAGTCATAAAATTAAAATTCATCAATGCTACACAAAACAGTAACCCTCTCTAACCACTAGGAACAGACCAATAAATACTAACCAAAATTCTAAGAAAATCAGTCCTATCCTTTGACAGTGACAAGCCCCTATTTTTCAAGCTCAAAACCAAGGGATGTAAACATAGTAAACCTGTTAACGTTGCGACTCTTCAGACAAATCCTAAGTTTTTGTACCCCCATAATTCTATCAAGAAACGGCGCCGCTAAGCTGATCGCATTTGAACGAGAAAAACATATGTTCGCCCCCGCAAGATAAGGGGACTAAAAAATGCGGCCGCCGACCCTTGACCCCAAAATCCTCCTCCGTGAGAACGCAAAAACTGACTATTGCTGTACAAGCTTTACCGCTAACTTAAAGAATTTTACTCAAATCAAAAGAAATAATTTAGCAACAGTATAATTTAAAAATTACATCTCAAACGTAAACATTAAAATTTCACTATTCACTGTAAATTAATAAAATTAATAAGCACTGTAAAATAATACTTAAAGAATCTACATAACAAAATCTTATATTTCCTCTCTCCTCCTTCCCCAGAAAAAAACAAAAAGGTTCCGTGGGCATTAGTTAGGAATGGTTGATCCCAACCGCCTTGCTGGCATGGTTGTAGCGAACCGGCTGTCATCTCTTAGACCCGAGATCGAATCCTGGAGAAAATTTTGATGTTTAAAAGTGTAGAAAAGGAACATTTAAAATGTTATTCGGGTGAACATGCTCTCAAACATTTGGGAGAAAGAGGGGTGGAAGACTCCCGGATTCATCTCCTAGGAGATTCTCTTTCGAAACTTCGACCGAGCTGATCAAATTTGAACTGTTGCCTAAATGTCCAATACCTATGTCAACGACAGATGCAAAGTTTTCCTCTTGGTCAGGATAAAATTCGTGGATTTTATCTGTTATTATCATATAAATGGTTAGGTTAGGTTACTTGAATATGAAAAAACACATGAGAGTTATCCACCTAAGGAACTCTCTCGCATGTCGGATAAATGAGATAAGTCACAACGGTGGTTGAATCCATTGGTCATTTAGTCATCTCGTCCGCGTTACCTGGGACCAGCACAAGGAGTAAAGATCGATATTAGCCGACGAACCAGAATAGTAGTTAACGACGCTAACTGCCGTACTGAAGGGCCAGGTTTCGAATCCTGGAGAATATACGAATATTTATAAATGCATAGTGTCTGTGCGGCATGTAGTCACTCTAAATATGCAGCAAGCTGAAAGTCCTCTCGAGAGGTTATTTGTGCAGGAAGAGGGGTGACAGACCCTCAGACCCATCCCCCCGGGTGTTCTCTTTCAAATTGGAGTCCAAACTGAGCAAAGTCGTACTTTCACCTACCTATATGGTACTCAGGGCTCTTGCCAACGACATGAGCAATCTTGAATCCTTGCCACGATGAATTTCGTGGGCTTGCATTGATGTCAGAAACCTGATCTAACGTTATTGTAGATCAGATGGGATTAAACCCTTGAGAAAGTGGAAGGGTACCCACAAGTAACCAAGTCTTGACGTAGAAATCAAATCCCCACCCTGTAGTTTGGATTAGCAGTGGGTCGCGTCTTATGTACAGAGGGTGTTCACACATTTTTGTAATGATTTTGCGAAGATTTATATATAAACAAAATTTAGGATTTTATTTTCTAATATGTTGCGTCTGATAGTTCTTTTGTTGAATTCTCATAATACATCTTGATTTCCAAGTCCTTTTCTTTGATTATTGATTTTATTCCACTCCTCCTTCACAGTTTTCCAGAATCCATCCTATGTTTTGGAGTGCCGCTTATTAAAAGCTTGTTTAAAAAGTCCTAATCATAGCAATTCATAGCAGATACGTCAGGGGACTTACGTGGGATGCATTTAAAGGGAATAGCTTCAATTCAGGTTTCATTTCTCATTTTTTTTTCAAACAATACAGCAGTAGATTTAGAAGTATGGCTTGGATCCTTACCCTCATGGAACTAACATAGTGGAGATTGTGTGAATAAAGAGATGAAATTTCTTCTTTAAAAATAGATGTAAAAACGTATTTCTGATAGTAATCCGAAATAATTTTGACATGTTTTTCTACTTTCTTTATTTTAAGTTTTCCGTTATAAGAGAATCCACTAATAACCATAAATCCCTTAGAAAAACTTTCCTTGTTTTTTCTGAACCAAAATATTAAGTCATTTTCTCCTCTTCCTCGGTAGTAAATCGATCTTTTTCTATTGTAATCTGATAAGTGCTATATCCAAGCCTCATCAATTGTAACTATATATTTCCATTTTTTGCCTCCCAATAATTTTCATACTTCAATCTGCACATTGTCTTATGCTGAGAAACATGTTTCGGCGTTAGGCGATGAACATCATGTTTTTTTGTTTTAAATAACTTTAAATCAGATTTTATAATTTTGTTCATAGTTCCTACAAACATTATTTTAAGATTTTGAAATAGCTCTCTGGGGGGTTGGATTTTCCTTTGAAGCATGAGATGCGACTTTAAATTTAATAAGAGATGTATGTACTTTTGTAGGATATGCATTTTTTGCCTTTTTGCCAGTCATATGCAAACGTTGATATTTCTTTCCTTTTATATTAATTACGTCACTTATTTTACTGTAGAAATATTAAAACTATGCTTTTCATATCTTTCTTTAATAATTGAATAAGAGTATTTCACTTCGGACAGCGCAAAAATATAGTCTTCGATCCATTGTTTATTTTTCAGCATCTTTTTAAAGAAAAGAATATCTTTAATGCTGCAGACGATAATTAATCCTCATAGGAATTTAATTCGTCACGTTTGTATTTGAAAATTAATATTTAAATTCACTGAGAAAATCAAAATCATTATAAAAAATGTGTGAACATCCTCTGCATGTTTTTTTCGAGTACTTCACGTTTCTTCAAATTTTAAAATTATTTTTAACAAACTATTTTCCTATATTAGGCAGTATTCTTAAATGTATTATTGTTCTGAGATACCGCATAACTTTTAAATCACATTGTCACTCTGATAAAATAGCTTTGCAGGAAAATCCTGATCTCTTAGTAGCAGAATTGTAACTATTAAAATTCGAAATTCCCACAGTACGAAACTTACTGAACTCACGTCTGGTTTTACCACTTCAGTTTTTATATGTGTGTGTGTGTAAAATGTTCTTCAAGCATGCGCAAAATTCAGATATTTCGAAAAAGGAAGCGTATACTTCTGCAGAAAGCTATATAATGCACAGATGGAAACTGATTGCTTCCTCTCTAAGCAAAATTGTATTACCCTCAAAACATCCACACCAAATGAAGCTATTTTGACAAAGATTTTATGCAACAGTGTTTTAAAATGTGAAAGTGATTACATGCTTCTACTATATTAGCCAATAACAATTCGTAATGGTGATTTTTTTCGATTCCTTGGTATACTCTTTTAACTACACGTATAATACATTTGAGTTTCCATTTGCTTGAGTTTTCATCAATTATATCAAATTTTAGAGTTCAATAAAAACTTTCTCTCCCCTCTACGGTACTGTGTACTAAAATAAGCAGTAATTCTTAAATTAGATTAATTTTTGTTAAGAAGTTTCCTTATTTTCTTAAGAGGTTAATTGTTTTTTAAATTATTTTTAATAGAACTCGCAAATTCAATTAGAACTAACAAGAATATCATGTGATTACGACAGCATTGACCAAATTTAATAATCATTTTACTTTAAGCATATCCTTATACAGTTCAGAGGATGATTTTCTTTTATTAAATTGTAAGATAAAAGAAGTATTGAAATAAGAAAATTGTGTTTGTCTTCTTATGCTCGGAATAACTAAGCTGCGTTATTACTAAGCACTGTATATTCACTACAGCTTCGAAAATTTGGCGCATTTCTAAGAAATTCCTAAAACTTGTCACAAATTTTGCTCACAAATTCAAAACTCAATGCTGAAACAATTAACTGAAATTTTAAAATCTTAAAGGTCCTCCTATTATAGCTTTTCTTGCCCGCTGCAGTTTTTTTAGTAAAATTCTAAAGTCTCAGAAATGAAAGTATAATTAATCAAAGAATAGAATTTTCTTTTCATTTTTCTCGTAATAAGAGGGTGGGGAGGTAAAAAGGTCACATTCATCCATGAAAACAGAAAATTAAATTTTTCCGATGACTTAGTTCAAAGTTTATGTTCTTGATTAGTTTTTTGCGATACTAATGATTGCTTTATTTTCCCCATAAGCACTTGGATTATACTCCGGTAAAGCTGTTGGAAGCTACTGAGTCCGATTGATTAGTCGTGACTAATATAGGTATCGAATTGGGTAGTCATGTTATTCCTGAGGCAGGGTGGTTTTGTGCTTTTATTTTCACTTATATTTCACATAGTAATTTATTTTGTTTGGGGGGGGCTGTAAAAAGTAAGGAACAAATCAAAAGATTTGATCCATTAAAAAAATAAAACCTTACCTAATTATATTAATTAATACCCCCGATTCGTGCTGTCTGTCCGACATCCCTATTGAACGCATCTAAGTGTTTTCGCTTAATACTAGTAAAGATTTTCTCGTAGTTGAATAGCCCAGGAAATGGAAACTTACTATTATTATTTAGCTTTTATAATTTTTGTGCTTTTACGTTTTACATTAAACTGTGAAAAATCAAACTGGATTTTATTGAAATAATTGCATACCTTTTTTTCTTACTTTTAGATATTAAAACTGCTATCGGTCCTCATACTTTTATTACCAGAGGCAGATCCCGTTTATTTATTTGCTGTAACCAGACCTAATAACCATTCTAAATTCCAAAACCGAGACACTAATTTAGTTCGAGAAATGGAAACAGAAGAATCCCTTCTAATAGTCTACCAGCCTGACTCTGAACTACGTTCTAATATTACAGAAACATCCTCTGTTGTGAGTTTAGAAATTACGTCTCCTGGTGCATCTAATCCAGAAAATCCCGAAATGGAGCAACAAAATGGTTCAGAAGATCAATATGGCGTCAGTTTTGACGATGTTGCTGAGTAAGGTTAAACTTATTATTTCTTTATTCATTTATGTAAATGTACTAAAATGCCCTGTCACGAATGCCGATAACAGGCATGCTTCCTGTAACTGATACATCGCCAGGAAATTTACATGGGTTGTAAATAAAGAAACAAAAATATTGTCTGAAAGACATCATGCACATGTGCATGGACTAGCATGTCATGAGCAATGTTAGATTGACGCAATCTTAATGCCTGCAATGCTGAAAGCACTCACTACAGGGAGAGATACTGTCAATACGTAACTAAAGTGAAAAGTGTATTGTGCCCTTCCCTTAATCATGATAAAAATCCAGGTGGTCGCGGCAGAAATGCGAAGGGAATTTTATCAAGTCTTAGTTGCTTGTGATAAGGATGGGTTGCTCTCTGGAAGGTCCATTTCGTTCGTATCGGCCTGGTCAGCGTATTTTATTTGCACAGATTTCCCATTCATTCCTGATGAGCAAATGGTATTAAAATGAAATTCTTCTTCCTTTTTAACCCCCTAGAATTATCTGTAAACTTTGGGTTTAATAGTCAAACATTGTGGTACAGTTAATTTCTTCTACATTCTATCAACAGTTCGTGAAGTAAGATGCTCCATCACTGTAGCCAATAGGAACCACATACAGAAAGGCACTATACATCTCCCACAGATTTGGCAAAAGATGCAGAAAACCGTTGATAATTAATTGAATTGAAGGAGTAATAGAATATTAGCTTCAATACAATTTGTTTATGCTACATGTATGCTACTATTTTATTTCTAATTCTCGTATTTAGATATCTACGCAAATAAAAAAATTAACTCAGCTGTAACTAATAGGATTAGATTTATCTGAAAAACCGCAGCAAAGTATTCTGTTTATTTAACACAACCTTTCCAACCATCTGGATCTTTTAAATCGCAACGCCACAAAAACTTGACCAAATATTATGCACTGAGATAAAAATTTATATCGGCGAACTTTGCATTCATCTCGCGATGCACACTACTTACAACTCGGAATGACAATTTAAGTCAGGTGAAAGTTTTTCTCTTCGGCTCATCAGCACTCTATCCCCCCAACGCGCCATTTTGGCACACACGTTCCATTACAAAATCTGCTTGCTTTGGTTTTCTCTATCTGCCTTTTCATTTTTTCCAGATATTTTCCGAGCACCCTGTGTACAGAAATGTATTAAGACAATTGAATGATCATATGAATGCCATTTTTTTCTGCAATTCTAATGATCGTTTATATGTATGATATTTAATTACTCCAGCATGCGCTGTTCGCATAATACATTTAGCCTGTTTTTTTACCATTAAATATGTTCATGTATCAAAACATGAATGCAACTTATTGCCCTAAACTAATTGTTATTTCCAGAGAGGAAATAGCTGAGGGAAATCTTCCACCTCACAGGCGAGTGAAACGAAACGTACAAGCGGATTATAAAAGATCAAACCACAGCTTGGAAAACAGATCTCGAAGAGGAAAGATATTTCTGTACCCAAGAGATATGTCTTATGATGATCTCGGCAAGGAAAGAGAGCAAGTGTAAATATGATTTTTGATTTACAGAACTAACTTATAATATACACTGGGGGACAATTGCTAAGGACAAATCAGAAACGGCTATACAGCGTGTTAAAACGTAAGTGTGTTTGGATGCCAAGTGAAATAAAATTATTCCAGAGTACTATGACTTAACAATAAAGCTAATTTATTGTGCTCTGGAATCTAGTAGGCTTTGAAAAGCGTTCAAGGGACAATTTGATCATATTGTGCTGAATATGGAAAAGGGGGAAATATACTTACCGTCCGCAGGCATTCTGACGTGAGATATCAGTTGTCAATTCGGGATATATCACCATAGAGGGCAATGTAAGATTCCACACGTCTTGTCATACTTTACACAACATTATCCACATTATCCAACAGCTGTTGGGGTAATTTATCACATTCCTCCGTCGTGCACGAATGAGAGTATCTTTGTTTATTGGATGGTATTGTCGACCAGAAAATCTCCTCCCCAAAGCATCTCAAACATTTTCAACGGGATTCAAATCTGGAGAACGTGCTGGTCATACGAGGCGTTAAATGTCCTGGCTCTCTAAACACTCTTGAACAGCGACTGTTCGATGACATGTTGCGTTGTCGTCCATGAACACAAATTTATCACCGACAGCACCAAGGAACATGCGACATGAGGCAGCATCATTAAAGCATCGCTGGTCTGTCATAATCCCAGTTACTACCACACGTAGAAGCGTGCGGCTATTGATCATAGTGCCGGTCCATACCATGATACTGCATATCGGATACTGATCCTTTCCTGAATATTTTCTAGACGATAAGCAGTACCACTCTCACACCAGATCAGTTTTGCCTCTGTAATCCGTATCAGGCTGAACCTGCTCTGATTTAAGAATAGTAGACAAACCCAGTTCTGTTGAGTCCAATTACGATGCTCGCGATACCGTTGCAAATGGGCGATGCGTTGCTTCTGTGCAATGGAATGCACACAATAGGATGGCAGGCGTATAGTCCTTCTTGATGCGAATGTCTGGCCACAGTTTTTCGGAAGATTCACTTGCCAGTATCTGATTTGTTACCTCAATAGCTGTGCTGCGTGAGATCCTTTTTGTCAATAGCACTGTGCACTATCTTCTGCAGGCATCGCATTGTTAACACGACTTACCCTGGGACGTCTGCCACACATTCTATTTGTTTCAAATGATTCCCAAAGCATTGAAAGAACACTGTGGCTGACATCGAACTCCTTAGGAACATCTGTTATTTTTCGCTCTTCTTCAATGTTGCCAATAATACTGCCACGCGTAAAGTCCATACTGAAAACTGCAAATTCATTGATTGGTTCTTTCTCGTTAAATTTTGCTTTTGAACAACAAAGGTGAATACTCGTAAAATCCTTTATCTCCTTTATTAGCGCATCACTTGATGAACATCATCGGCAATCTAAAATTTGCATACGCACAACACGTCTTACTGTATCCCACACTCATATTAATTTCCACATTTTCCTACCTTCCGTTTTGTGGTTGCTATCTCTGCTACTGTCATCTGGCCTTAGCAACTGTCCACCACTGTATTATCCAAAATTGTTTCGCAAGATGCAAATAAAATAGATTGTTATTTAAAATGAACTTTATGAAAACATATTTTTTTAAATATATATCTTATGTATTTTTCAAAATATTAAAATTATGTCGAAATCTCTGCTGGAAAACAAACTTGGTAACTATCATTTACGTATTCAATCCGAATTGTTATAACTTTAATCTAAGCCCGTATTATTAAGACATTGAGCCGTAAGACTAACGACATATACGAATGCTTGTTTTCAATGTTGATCGAAAGGGAATTTTGTTTTTCTGAGGTTTTTCATCATCATTTCGAAACCAATAAGAAAGTCGGAGACCGGATAAAGTGAAGCTTCAATTATCAGATTTCAAAATGTTTCAAGCAAGTTGTCTCCATTCAGCGAAAACAGGCCAAAAAAAACTAATAATTATTAGAAAGGCAAAACCTAAGTTCCATGCTAAATTCTTATTTGAACGGATATGCGGATATATTACAGGTGTGGAAGCCTATGGCCCGATTCAGCCGTCACTCATTCAGCGTTGAGAGGTAAATCCAGGGGTAATATTTCAACCATGAAACAACAGGATAATAGAAGTGAGAGCTACCGCACTAATGCCTGGTGTAATCAAATTGTTATTTGGTTCTACTTTCTCATTTTAATAAGGAATCTCTCTCGGCGAGCTGCGTATGTCATTTTGCCCTCTTTTTGAGATCTTGATATTGAGCCTTATAGTTTATAGAAGTCTGGACAAGTGAAAATTACGAAGTGAACACAAACGGTCTGCTAGGTACCTTTCTGTCACAGAAGATTCCGTCTGGTTCAGGGATGGGCGAAAGTCGACCCCCGGATCGGATGCGACCCTTCTAATTGATTAATCTGGGCGGTCATGAAGTTCTACACAATGCCATTTTAATCTCTTTCCTAGCTGATTCTGCAGGCAAACTACCGAAATTAGCAGCAGGAGGATACATCTGTAATGACAATGCATATCTACATGTATACGCATGACTATACTTGCGATCAGCCTAATCTGAGAACACTAGCATGTGCAACCACCGAATAAAAGCCCTATAATTTCTAGTAACTTTAATTTAGATATAAAACAATGGCATACGAATATTTTTGACGTAAGAAGAGGGATTAGATAAAGGAGCTTGCTCCTCCCAATGGCGGGCTATAGCCGTTTATAGGCGTTGATCACTACTGAAGTCGGAAGCGGTGATCACTTTATTCTGGAGGCACCTAATAGGGTGGCCATCGTTGGCTCTTATGGGGGATGAACAAATTACATATTAGCCTCTTCCGGGATTCAAACCAGAGTCCTTAGGCAGGGAAAGAAAATTTCACGTTTAAATTTTTATTTGAAAACGAAACAGTATGCATATCAGTCATTTGATGACCAGTATTAATAGATTCCATTTTGGAAACATTCTTAATTTTTTAATTGTAATTATAATTTTTTAAACATTTTCACTTAGTAGAGCTAGTTTTCTCTCCCCTTTGCTTCCTGAAAACAATAGAGACACTGCAAAAGATCGTCATGGCCCTGCCAGCATGTTGCACTGAAAATCAGAGACCGTCTTGGCTAGAGGTTAAACGTATTTTCCAAGCCCTACCCTAGTTGGTGTTGAAATCGGGCTTGGGCTGGTTACAGTCTCCGTATGTGTGTATCTGGACTATACCATGGATTCAAAATCTCCTTTTTAATATCAGAAACATTTACCATTACAGAGAAGATGTTATCTCATGATATAGATGTAATCCATTTTATGTATTTCATGGAGCTTTCAGAATGTTTTAAATTTCAAGAATGAATTTTAGAACTCTAACTAAAGCTTCTCAGAGACGTTTTTTACTCCTTTCCCATTATTATAGACAATCGTTACCACTCTAAAGGGTTGATCTTGTCAATAATTTGAAACTATAAGTGTTTAGACGGCATAGTGTTTAAACGGCATAGTTAAGATTTATGAATATGCATCCTGTTGAGTATTTTTAGAATGCAAAAAGAAATGCAAGTGCAAGGAGTTAACCTCTTTCTAGAAAATGGTGAAAAAATTAAATATTCTGGGACCTGAAAGGCAGTATTAAGGGAATTAATTCATTTGATTTTTTATTCTGGATTCTTAAATGTTGAGGACAAAATGAATGTTGAGTTGCAAAATGCAAAAACTAGAAAGCATTCTTTCACTCGCAATTGAAATTGCGTTACGAAACGTGATTAAAATTGCAATTTCAAGTGTTGAATTTAAAATCCAATTAATTTACAAATTTATTTCAACTGTTCCATTTGAAGAAAAATTAAATTCATGAAATATAAAATAATATGAAAAAATGTTTCGCCACAATTTTCTACTCTTTCCATTTCCATACAACATTACTTAAAAATGAAGCTTAACAATAACATCTTAATGTATACGATGGTATTCGACATACTGCATATGAAACTGAAGACACGTTTCTTCAAGAATTTCAACGCGGATTACTCGCATGCGTCAAGTGAGAATAACATTAATATTATTTATTTATGCATGTACTATACAGTGAGGCCTATATTAATATACAGGCAGAAAAATTTATCGTAGTGGAGAAAGTGTTCAGTTGATGAGGCATTCATGAGCAATCTGTTCTTCAGACACAGTTATAGCAGGATAATTATGTAATTAATGCACGAAAATAACCTAGACATTAAGATAGAAACATCACTATTTCAATTTTAAGAGAAAGTTTACGTTTTAAATTAAATTAGGAGAAAATAAATAAAGTATATTTAATCCAAAGTCTTGACTTAACCAGAAAGGAACCTGAGTTTTTAGCCCAAAGGGGCAATTTATCCAGAAGGGCTATTAATTCCGTTTTGTCATTTTGCGTCTCCCACTACGAAACGGCATTTCACTTTTCAAATTGTTGCCACCAAATATTAAAGCCTTGCATTATATTTAAGGAAATTAAATAATGAAGAATCTGCATGAATGTAAGTACCTTTCTCGCATTGTGAAAAAACAACGGTACCTAGAGACATCCAGTTTTGAAGTTCGGCAGCAGTTCGGTGAAGCCTCGCACCATCTCGCATGAACCAAGATGTCACAGATGATTCGACTAAAACATTTTCAAGGACAACAAAATCGTGCATCTTCTGAAGTCACTGCATCAAGTAGAAAAAAGGTTCCAATTTTACCTTTTCTGGAAATAAATGCCTATACAGTCACTTTTTGATGGAACACATACGAGGGTTCTCAGTTCCCCAAATTTGCCAATTTTGCCTATTGACGAAATAGTGCTTCATCTGAAAACCCGCATAGAATTTACGTGAATATTGCCACCATCAATCATTTCCAGCATTTCATTCTCAAACATGTTCCTTTTGTCTACGAATACGTTCTGAAGAAGTTATTGTGTTTGAATTTTGTATGGGGACAAGGCCAGGTACTCACGCATCATCTTTTGCGCTGCTGTTTTGCTCAGTTCACATGCGGCTGCAATTTTTCGGACTGATTTTCTAGGAAAGCGTGCAGTTGTTTCTTTGACGACCTGTTCATTTACTTCTGTGATAGCTGGCCGGCGTCTTTTTAGAGTTTCGATTTTCTGATCCGCAACACTACCTGTTCGTTTGAATTTCTCTCATAATGTTCTTATAGTATTCGGCTGCGGACCATTAACGGCTTGCAATTTGCACTGAAAGCTTCTTCTTGTTGTTATTGTACTTTGCACCAGTCGGCGGAATTCTAGTACATGGAAAATCTTTTTCTCCAACCAATACTTTATTTTCAACACTCTCCTACAAAATGTACTGTTCAGCAGTCTGCTGCTCGTCCAATCATAGATAACACTCCTTTTAGGTCAAAACATAACTCACTTCTGCAGATGCGTATTTTGATGATTTGCATATATCAGAATTGAAAAAAAAAGGTACAAATATCTTGCAGCGCCATCTATCAGAAAATTCTGGAACTAAAACCAGGAATTATTGGAAAAAACATTTATGTCCTGTCCATGAATTTGCTGCAAGAATTGTTTTTTTTTAAACCTCAACCGTTTTCCTGCTATAAATTTGTGCATTCCGTCAGTTTATTTAGGACACCCAGTACGTATATTTTTTAAAGCTGGTGATTTTTGCTTGGGACAATAAACGACGCAACTCTTTAAAACTGAATGCTGAGCCGCGTATGAATGAAGTTCAAGAGATAGACAAATCAAATGGATAAAAATAAAATACCGCGTATAAGTTAAATCGCGTCCAGCGTGTTCACGCTTGACAAGAGTCTACTGTAGTACCTATTAGTTCACGATTTTATTTATGAACAAACAATAGGTACCTACAAAATAACTGAAAACTTTTGTTTTCCACAAAAGCATCCTTTGAAAAATCTGTAGAAAATTTATCCTAAATTACTTTAGTTAATGAATGTGTCTAGATATGAGATAATGGACATGTCTAGATATATAACAGAACAGTTTGATAGTTTATTTAATGGATATGTTTATATATAAAATGTATAAGCCCATGTAATGTCAGCAACTTGGTTTCAGGGAGGAATATGAGAGGATTATTTACCAGCGTAATCGCAGGAGAAGCGGATTTATTTACCAGTTGCTATGCTTAGCCTTACAAAAAATGCAAAATGTATTTCGCTCATGCATGCTTTTTGTGTGGATGTAAACAATACAATTTGTGTCAAACTGCGTTTAAACGTAATCATTTTTTAACAATTGATTCTAAATGCATGTGTTCCTTGCCCATTTTGCAGAAAACAACTCAAGCTGAGTAGCTATTATTGGAGGCGTTAAGGCAACAAAAATCATCATAATATTCGCCCATTTTCAGGACTAGTTTCGGAGGTTTAAACGTAGAGACTGTTTCTTCAGCTGCAGAAGTGCAAATGACGAAAGACAAGTGAATTAAATTTTCTAAAGTCGTTTCACATTCATAAAAAATTTTCAACTCTAGTTGATGATCCCAATTCCAATCTATCCTTACCACCAACTTTTAAGGACAATATTTCGTAGCTATTTTCATTTTTCATCAACAGATGGCACCACTTTCTTGATTTCCCTCCTGTCATTGTTATCGCCTGAGCACAGACTTCTCTTTCGTCATCTGCAACTTTGCAACTGAAGCGCTAAGTTCCATGTTTGTACCTTCGAAACTGGTTCTGCAAATTTACAAATTTCAGGCCGATTCCTGTTGCCTTAACGCCTCCAATAATTGTTATTCGGCATGTTAATTTAACTCAGATCCGACAAGATACGTAGATAGGAATTTCGCATTCAATTATAGTTATTTTCGGATGGCAATTTTCTGTATGTTTTGTTTTCAAATGCTATCAGGAGCTTTCCAAGGAAGAATACGTGCAAGTTATCGAACTTAAAATGTGAATGACCCGCGTAATGTTCGCAACTGTAAATCTGCGCTGAACCTTTTGGAAAAAACATGCGGACATTACATGAGTAATGTACAGTAGTTAGTTTTAAAAATTTAAATTCCTTGAACAGATTATTTTCGTCTTCCAGGCAAAGAAGAAGAGTCTATACGCCTTTCGTCAAGGAAACTTTAGGTCCTGATCAAAAATCACACTTTTCTGCAGAAAAACAAAGATTACTTATTCAAAACTTACTGAAATTTCCCAAGACACGAATGCTTTTCAACAGTCCTTCTATTAAGAGGCTACTCCGAAGACAGCTTTCAAAATCAGATAAGAAAACTATAGTTGATCAAAATCATTTTATACTTCCGGAGACGGGACCGGTGACCGAAAGTCCAAGAATGAACAGTCATTCCGATGAAGTGCATTCAAACACTGTAAGAGGGAATGTTACTGGCTTTGGGACACAAAAATCAGGATATATTTCTCATAATCTTAATAAAAATTCAAGTATTGAACGATCATTAGAACCAATGCTAAATTCTGTAAATCCCAGTACTATATCAAGTAGAGCGACAGATGAATCTACCTCAAAAACGTTCACGGTAGAAATCGAAGTTGGAAAAACTGATTTAGCAACTCCAGTACCCATCTTCAGGACACACATTTCTTCAGAAAGCGCAGATGTACTTCCAGTGCCTCATAATGACAGTGGAAAATTTTACGGAAGTAATTCAGCTGTTGATACAGTGGATCGAAAGGTGGCTTTGGATAATCATACGGCATTAAATGACATCAAAGTTTCTTCCAGAATAATTAAAAACGTTTCTTTCTTTCTTTCGCCAAGGTATGAGGATAAAACCGAGCCGCTCACTACAGTACTCTTAAGCAGCGAGCCAGTTCTAAATGAAATTGAGCCTTTCAAATCTAGTGGTTATAAGGAAGTGTCAAGTTTTAATACAGAAGGTCAAAGGAATATTTCTACCATCAAGGCGGGGGATGAGAAAATATCTTCGGTTAGGTACAGTGCATTACCAGCTGTAAACGTCACAGCTGCTTCCCGAAAAACAGGAACACATTTTTGGGGCGATACAAAGCATGAAGAAAATCTAATAGTGAATGACACAGTTCCATACACTGTTTCAGAGATCGAAATCACATCCTTGATAGTTACTTCTAGACCTTTTTTAGATGAAGTCAAGAACCAGTCTCAAAACCTAACAAATATGACTATTGAAGGTATTCACGTCAATAAGTCAATCGAGGTTGGAACGTCGATACTTAACTATATTGAAAGCATAACGAATGGAACGAGGGAGATTCAAAAGAACCTCTCTGTCATCAAGACGTTGGATCAAAAAATAACTCCTGCTAATGACACTACGTTATTAGGGCGGAAAATTACATATGCTTTCAACAGGCCACAAAGCACAAATGAGAGCAAAGAAAGTGGAGTAATTTCATTAATTTTGAAAACTAACGCTTTGAATGACATGATGAAAGGCATTGCTTCTAATGAAACCATGAAAATTAATACTACAGATAAGGTCATGGGCAGTAACGTAACTAGTACAACACAGATAGTTAAACCTAGCTATTTTCAGAAAATATATCATCATTCCTCCGAAAGTACCACAGTTCAAAGTGACTTCGAAAAAAAAAGGAAACTTTCACTAAACACAATAAAACAAATAGCATCAATTCTTCCTGAACTGATATGGGCACATCTGAAGACTTACGAAGACCTAACAGACGAGGAAAGATTAAGATATGCAACTAAAATCGTCTATTCTTTAAAAGACATTTTCAAAAAATACATGTGAATATTTAGAAAATATATGCTAAAACCGGCTCTAAACAGAACACTGATATTGTAGTTAGAAAACAACACTGAACTAAAGTTAGAAAATTATATTGAATGTATATGCCAGTACACTTAATACTATTTTCTAAATGGCTATTTTATATTTTTCCTAAATAGTAACTAAGATACTTTTCAGTAATCTGTAGGTCCTTTATTTAACAGGAAAATTCTTAAATAAATTAAATCTTTATTTAAATTCAAGGCTTAAAAGCTCTTTAAAGTTTAATACACTCGAATTCATTAGTAATAAATAGCCAAATTTTACATGTTAAGAAATTCACTAGATTTAGCTAAATACATTATCTGCACCATTTAAGACTTTCTAAATGTCTTACATCAAAATACTGCCATTGTCTATTTCAAAATGTATATTTGCATTAATTTTTGTCAATTTTATATTGACTCATTAATATTTCTAATTCACTCATTTTTAACATTCGTTTAAAACATTTCTAGCTACGGCATAGCTCTTCTTTAAACTTACTGACCTTTACTAGCCAGAAATGTCTGAAAAAGGTTTTAGTATAATGTTTAGTGTATTAGTTTCTTAATTTTATTAACATAAATTAACAATTTAAGTTCCAGATCGTCTGTATATCTTGTAGCTTTTGTAAAGTTGTTTTCAAAAGTTTTACATATTGCATTTAACATTTTTTATGAAAATTGACCAGCAGAGCCTTTTTTTAGAGGATTTTTTTTTATTCTCGGAAGTACTAAAAAACATTTGTTTATTTGCATATTTGATACCTTGGATAATTTTAAGTGTACAGTATACAGAAAATTCTGCAGGAAAAGGGGTGCTATCACTCAGTGGTTGATTCCCTCTTCACAAAGTAAGTCAAAGAGGGATAACAAATCCTGCGCCGTGTGAATTTTTATTTCCACATCATTTTTTCTTTGTTAAATGTTTTCTTTGCCATTTTGTTCACTAGTATTACCATTTTGTTTTAATTTTTATTATTTAAAAAAAAGCAAAATAATTTTTCATTTTTGCTCTTCCAATATTATTACTCTACATTTTTTGTTTAATTTCTTTTACCTGTTTAGCTATAATTATACGTATTTTCCATTATATATACATATATGACTTTGGTACTGCTGATTACAATACGAATAGATATTATAGCAGTCCCAAATACAAAATTTTAAAGTTCTGCAGCTACATCTTTTTGAGATACGCGAGATACATACAGACGTCTGTACGTATAAAAAAATTCATTTTGAATCTATTTTAAATTCACCAATCCGTTTTGGGAAAACATGTTCTTTATTTTGTCTGCACATATGTCACGGAAAAAAAAAATAGTTAAAATGATTTTGGGAACAGTCAAAATGGATGTTTCCGTTGAAATATAATAACTGAAATATTTTGCTATTACAATACTTCTTTTACTTAGTACAGGGAAATAAAGAGGATAAAATATGCTAGGAAGTACGGTATATTAACCAGTGTTATGTCGACATGGGCAGGAGTTGTAACGCCTTTGCCCGGTATCGGTTCTTTGCGGTTCTTTCGTCATGCTATTAGCTATTTCATCATGGACTGGTAATTCTTCTTTTGGCAAAGAGCGCTGTATTTCTGAAATATTAATGCCTGTGACATAGTGTTGAGTTCATTTTGGGTCAATAAATCAGTGTACATATTCTCTATTATCCCAGTACAGGCCAACACAAGGGTTCGAAATTTTTTAATTTAAGTAGAATAAATCATTGTATCTCGTTAACTAAAGGACTTTTAGCATTTATATTATTGAGTGAGTCAAATTAGAACAGTGATCCAAGTATATGACAAACGAGAACTTATCTGTAAAGACTGCTTTCGCAGTTCCCAAGAGTTAAGCCTAGAAAACTGCTTTTCTTTTTCACAGTCTCACAATAATGTTTTAAATACAATATTTACGAATTGGAAGTGACATAAATCGATATTTCCATCCTAATTTAAATTCTGCCTTGCCAGGCAGACTTGGTTTAACTACATCACTTTAAAGGTAAAGGCTAATGACTAGTTATTGCTGAATAGGACAATTAAAAACATACAGTAAGTAATAGCAAGAATTGAAAGTTTATTTATGCCACATTCTGTAGGGAACTAAATAAAGTAACATAATGATACATGCGTAAGGGTTCACAGTGGACTGAATGCACACAGAAGCGATGATAAAATTTATTTCCCCAAATGAAACACTTTACAGTTCTCATACTTTTCACAAATGCACTAGCACAGCTCTCCTCAATCTGAAAGAACACAATCAGTAGCTACCAATTAAACTACTAAGAACGTTAAACACAAGACAATATAAAAAGCTTCAAATGCGTTAACTCGTACACTGATGTCTCATTACTGCCAATACTCTGAGCTAAACTCTGAACTCAAATCTGAATTAAACTGCGAAAGGTTCCTAGTTCCACTTATGCCGCGAGTAACATACGTTTCTCGTGTTTTTTTCCGGCTGTCATGATTTAGTTGCCATAGGCGCTGCAAGTGAAATGAATACTGGACACAGGAGCTAATGCTATCATCATTCGGAAAGATTTAGCTCCGCAGTTTAAAGATAAACTCATTTGGAAGCCATCCTGTGTTACCCTCCAGACTGCGTCTGGTGATAAAATCGACATAGATGGGAACTTAAACGGGAACATCACGCTGCTCCCTGCCAACACATGACATTCGTGGCGGGTATTACAGATCCTTGCATACTAGGATTGGACTTTTTAAGGAAGTATAATTTTTCCTTGGATTTCAAAAACAACAAACTGCTTTCAGCATCTAAGGACATGACTATCCATCATCAGAAGGGATCCTCAGCTGGAAATGCTGACACCTTGTCTGAAACACTCTACTCAGAAGGCTGCCGAAATCATACTATGGTCGAAGAGAAACACGAAACTACCGGCTATTCTCCATCTCAGATGCTCTTCAGTCGTGACCTTTTGATATCTTGTTTGGTCGCTATCCGGATGCGGCTTTATCGCCTGGGAAATACAAGCAAGATCTCCAGGCCCTGTTCGAAGTGATACACAATTTTACTGATTGTGTTAAAGTCAATATGGCGACGGAGAAGATGAAGACTCGATACGACACAAGAGTTACTTTACATCGATTCAACAAAGGAGACAAGGTTTGGCTGTTGAATCCGACTCAACTGAGAGGACTCTGTCCGAAACTACAGTCACCTTGGGATGGTCCGTGCACGTTCGTAAATAGGCTGAACGACGTCGTGGTTCGGATTCTTAAGTCATCGAACTCTAAACCTAAAGTCGTTCATTATGACAGGTTAGGTCCTTATTATGGACATATTATGTAGTGTATATAATATAAATAGTATAAGACCATGGCTTCTTTTGATTTTAAAATTGTAAATTTTTTGCACTCATTTACTGATTTGATTTGCATGGATTTGATAGTATTTGTTTTGTTTTAAGTTAATTATTGCAATTATTGTTTATGTTGTTTGTTACTGTAATGTAATGTGCATAATTGAATTGATGCTTTAGCTGTAAATATGCCTTTCTTTCCAGGGATTGCACTGCCCGGGACGTGCAGTCCTTGGGAAGGGCACAGTGCTGCGAATCACGTATTTAGTTAGATATTTTTGATAGAATTATAATTAAAATTCTTTTATTTCCTAGTGCAATGCAGCATGTGACATACTTTAAGAGAAAGCTACGCCGGAAAAGTGAAAATACAAGAGCACGAGCATTTAACTTTGAATAAAAGTTTATCTCTGTAATTGATATTTAATTTGAATAAATGTAATTGACTATTTTGTTAGGTGTAACCGTAATTCTACCCTTTTTGCTCTGCAGAAATTGCCAAAACTGTTTCCCTCAGCCGATTTAAAAAGCTATAAAAGCCGGAGAGAAACATCTCAGCTTTGAAGTTGTTTTATTGAGCAGTTGTTGCTTAAATACACTGCTGGCCACCGTAAATGCAACACCCTGAAGGAAGCATGCAAATAACATGAAATTCACAGCATGCATTAGCGGAGGTGAGATATGCAAATGATTAGAATTTCAGCGCAGACGCACATCACGCGCGCCTATGGCGCCACTTCAAAGCGCTATTTAAGGCTTGGAGTTTTCGACGATTTCAAGTTCGGCAAGTGTGTTTTTCTTGTGGTTTTTTTTAAAAAAACGATCAATTATGCCTCAAAGTAAACAGCGATCATTGTTTGATCAAGTATCCGAGTTCGACAGAGGAAGGATAGGGGCCTAACGAGAGTGTGGGTTATCTTTCAGGGAAATCTGTATTCGTGTTGGACGAAACTAAACAACTGTAATGCGGATATGTGACCGTTGAATGCAGGAGGGTAAGACGGACCGACGTGTTCGATCGCATCCACCCCAGTGCAATACTTCACGTAATGACAGGAACATTGTGCGCATGGCAGTGACGGATCGCTCAGTTACATCACGAGCCATAGCACAGCCCTTTCGGTCTGTAACGCATCATCCAGTATCTGCGCGTACCATTGGACGCCGTTTACAGCAGAGTGGTCTGTCAGCAAGACGCCCATTGCTTCGTCTACCCATGACGCAGAACCGCAGACGTCTCCGCCGCAAATGGTGCGTTTAAAGAAGGATGTGGAAGGCAGAATGGAATGAAAATGTCTTTACTGGCAAGTCACGCTTCTGTCTGCAACACCACGATGTTCGGATTCGAGTCTGGAGGCTCCGTGGAGAGAGGATGCTAAACAGCTGCGTTATGCACCGCCACACTGGTCCTGCACCGGGTATTATGGTATGAGGCGGTAATGGATATCACTCTCGCACTCCTCTAGTACGCACTGCCGGTACTTTAAACAGCCAGCGCTAGATCTCCGAGGTATTGGAGCCAGTTCTCCTTCCTTACCTTCAGGGCTTGCCCGCAGCCATATTTCAACAGGATAATGCTCGACCACACTTGGCACGCATTGTCCAAGGGTTCTTCGTCAATCGCCAAATTGAATTGCTTCCCTGGCCGGCTCGCTCTCCGGATCTTTCGCCGATAAAAAACATGTGGTCCATGGTTGCTGAACGATGGACCCAGATAACATCCCAGGCTGCCACTCCAGATCAGCTTTGGCAACGTGTGGAAGCTGCTTGATCTGCTGTACCCCAAGAACACATCCAAAGTCTCTTTGAATCAATGCCGAGGCGTGTGGCAGCGGTGATCTCCAACAATGGCGGCTACTCTGGCTACTGATTCTGGAAGGAACCACACTTCACAGAAGTCTATAAATTTAACCATTTGATACTTGGTCAACATGTTATCTACTAAATAAATTTTGTTGTGATATCTCTTGTCTTTCTTGGTGTTGCAACTTGGGTGGCCAGCAGTGTAACTGTTGTTGTTGATTCGAATTCGCGATGACATCGGATTAGCTTTCTCTGCGCTTTGTATTGCGTTCTATTTAATGTTTTTTTTAGTTTAAAATATAGCTACTGATTATACAGCGTGATATTGCGATATTGTAAGAATATCTTTGAGGAAAAATCCAGAGTGGAATCATTTGTTTTCAGCGTGAATTATATTGTAAGGTTTACCTTATGTTAATTAACATTTATTTTAAGTTTTATATCTTTCCTATCTTATTCTAATTTCAGCTTGAAATTTCCTGCCAGAATGTGAATTCAGAAATTATTGGAAATAATTTCATGTTGCTGCACAGATTACAAATAAAAGTCTTTTAATTCCCTCTCTCTAAAAACCTTTGCATTACGTTTCAAGGGAAAAAAACTGCTTATGTCCATTTCTGGCTCTTTACCCTTTGAATGCGCCCTTTCCGTGATTTAAATGCCCTTTTCAAGTTTTTGGGTCTTTATGAAATCCTTAATATCTCGGTTTCTTATTAACGTAGAAACAAAAGCAGACCTACAAATAAACAATCTATCCAATGAACGAATAAAAGAAAATTGCCATTTTTTGCCAAAACTGGCCTTTTCAACGTGTTCAAATACCTTAACAGTAAATAAGAAATGAAAATAAATGTAACCAAGTATTTCTCCTCTTTTCTGATTTTCTATCCCCCTTTTTTTGTATATTACAGCAGTTATATAATTTTTTAATGCTTGTATTATTATTATTATTATAATCATCAACAGATTAATTGATTTTTTGAAGAAGTTTTCGCCAACGAAAATTTTAGATATGCACTAGGAAGCGCGCATTGAAGCAATAAGGGTCCTTAAATATCGAGTTAAGTATATTATGTACTCTAAGAATAAGTTCTGAGAAACAAGAATGCAGCCTTTTCTCAATAGATGACGCTGGCCGTTGCACTGGATCTCTGAGTCAGAATTACAGGTAGGATTCTCGAGGAGGTGAAAATGGAATTTTTTGCCGAAGAGAGTTGAAGCTAATGAGCCGGGTAACCATAGCAACACCGCATTAGGATTTAAATAACACGACGCCTTAAGCTGTGAATCTGGAATACTGGAAAATGAAAGGACTTCTTAATTATTACAACTAGAAGCATAGCAATTGTGAAAAATTTCTCAGCAGTATTATATTATTTTAGAACAAATAGCAAAACGTCAACAGAACCCATCTTCCACATTTCTGTTTCGTTTTCTTTATCAATAATAACGGAAATAAAATTGTGAAATATTTCTAACTGAGAAATTCTTTCTTATTATCGTTTTGATGGTCCTCAACGAGCTCAGCTCATATTCCAGTTACGCAACTCAGTGGGCTCAAACGAACTCAGCTCATATTACAAATGAGTAACTGACAAATGAGTATTCTGACAGATATCGCTCGTATTCGGAAAGAAATAATTGCTTAACCTCGCAACCCCCGAAGTTTTAACGCACCGAGATCACAATTTAGTTGATATTTTATTTTTTAGTTGATATGAAAAATTTTCAGGTTCTGAAGGGTTCTAAAAATGGTATATAAGTGCCTAGCAGTTGAAACCTCGCTGCGATTTGTTTGGATACCTGATCTACAGAAAAACCTGTTTTTCTTCTTAAATTAATTCCATTCGGTAATTCACAATCGTATTGTTCTTTATTTGCCTGAAGAATCCACAGAACTAACTTCCATCAAATATTATTTCACATGAAATTGACGCCTCCAAATTATGTCGTCCTTGGCCCCTTTAGCTACGCTACTGAGTCTGACATCACATGAATTAAAGAAATAAAGATGAAATTTTGGTATATAATTAAAAGCCTTAATTAACTGTATAAGAAAAATACAAAGAAAATGGAAGCAAATTATCTGAACAAAAATGTGTGTCTGTAAGTTATAAGATATGTGAATACATCGTAAATTTAAGTTCTGATTTCTTCGTTTCAGCTCTTTATTAGCACTTGCAAGTAGGTCTTACTATTTTTTTTTTTTGTAATAGGAAAATTAAAATTCAACTCTTTTCAAGATAGGAAACGTTGCAAAGCCACGTGCTATAATATTTATGATAAGGAACTCGCTGATCAATTATCCATTGATATGCACTATTCATCAACTTATGCACCACAAAGAACATAAGTGGCTGTGTTGCAAATCATGCATCAGCTTCAAATTTTTACCAGTATTAAAACTATTGTTAAGATCCATCAGTGGCCCACGGTAATATTACTGAAAACAGCTAGATCAACAAAAAAAAACTGATGTGTACACCACATGACTTCCTTGTACGTAATGTTAAAATTTTACTCATTTTTTTATGAATTTCATTTAAACTTATTGGATTTAATTAAATCTACTTCGTCGATAGCTCATAAACCACAACAGAATAAATGCACTCTTTAAAATTCACTATATTTGTTTACCATAGCCACACTATGGAGCTAGATTCACTTAACAGCGTTACATTTCATTCATTTAATAACTCAGATTGCACAAAAATTATATCATCTGAAGAATTATCTAATCGTTGCCATATGTTCTATTCAAATACTATAATAAATCTAAAACGATGTACAAAAGAAAATAAACAAACAAAAAAAGAAAGATGTTTTCACAGACGATTCAGTATTTTTCATTCAATGAATTCAGTCTCACTTCGCGATAAGGCAAAAATACATAAAAACTCAAAATATCTATATTAAAAATTACGAAGTAAATCTTAAATACTTGTTTCCTCGAATAAATCCCAGAATGGATTAAACGTGATTTACTGCGTAATAATAAAAGAGACGTTATCTTTGTTGTTGCGAAGCTTAGGTTCTCTAGATTGGCAACAAATCCACTATCCAGTTAAGTTTCAGATGTAAACACATTTGGACGCCATGAGAAAAATGATTAGGCTTAGCCGCACTTAAACAAATTTTAAATTGTTCATAATTCTGCAAATGCTGCATACGAATTTACTAAAGGCATAAAAACCTTAACCGGAAGATAAAAACAACATAATTATGTAAGGTTTTAGTTAAACTAACCAAGTTTTATTTTAATTTAAATCTTTCTATCTCTTCTCTGTTTCAACTTCCCGTCAGAAGAAGCGCGCGTTTTCAGTTATGCTAATTTTGAAGTACAGCCAAGTACTATTTAAACCAGAGGTAGAAATCTCTTAGTGTGAGAGAGCTTTAGTCTCAGATCACGGTCATTCTGCTCGACGTTCGCCTGACCAGCTAGCAGCTAAAATTATAAGCCATAGCGCTTACTACGTGATTGCATATTGAAATAAATTGAAGTGCGCTAGTATTAGTATTTCTTGCTACGCACCAGTTAGTTAGAGGCCAAGCTCCGCGATTTGCTCTGCGAGCAAAGTTTAATTTCTATTTAGGTTTACATATTTATTTAAATTTATTTGATTGTTAAGTTAGGCCCAAGTGTGGTCTTTTACTTTGTGTATCCCTCCCGATTTGGGAAGTGTGTAAATAATAGTGAATTAATAAAAGAGGATTTTTAAATCCCTTTCAAGTGCAGTTATTTGCCAACACAGTATCTACACCAGAACATAGCGTATTTTCCGCTCCCTGTTCCAGTTCAGGACTTGAGAAGAAGAACCCTTGTAAGTACTTCATCATGTTTGCAAAGAACATGCACAGAACACTCAGTCCTGACAGTGGCGCCCGAACAAAAAGAAGAGGATGGCCTCAAAGACAAGAAGACGAACCTGAGAAACCTGCTGTACCTGTCCAGAATCCTGAGATAGCACCTCCTGGCATAGAAGGATTCGGCTACATAGTACAAACCATGCGAGCAGCCATGAAGCCAGCGGCAAGTTTTGACGGCAAGACAGCCGTAATTAATTTCCTGGAAAAGCTAGACTCCCATTTCATGCTATATCCAGTTCACGAATTTCAGAAAGTCGCTCTCGCTACCAGCGCTTTGAAGGGCCAAGCGCTAAGTTGGTTCAAGTGCATTGGAAAGAATCTCTTGGGGGAACCAGGAAGCCCCACATATACGTATGAAAATTTCAAGAATTCCTTGGTGAAAGCATTTCCTGTGGTACGAGACCGAGCCAGACTGGAAGCGGAACTCTTTAGTCGATATCAAGAAAAAATAGAAGATTTGTCTAATTTTATTCTGAGAAAAATTCAAGTTTTCAAGCTTTTGTATGGAAGTCGCCCGGATCCTGAAATTATTCAAGTTATACTTCCTAGGCTACTGCCCCAAGTTCAAGATTTCATCGAGCTAAGAAATCCAACAACATTAGACAGATTATTTGAGCTCGCGGTACAATTTGAAAGCCGAAGAACAGCCGACAACGAACGACGACGCCAATTTGAGCGAAGAAGTCAGTGGAGTTCGCCAAGACCGCAGCAAAAGCAAAATCAAAGTTACGGGAATAAGGCGAAGCAATGGCCGAAGAAAGATGTGTCTCCTAAAGCGAGCGGCGAACGAAGGGAATTTAATAGAAGAACAAGCAAAGATTCCGAGGGCAACCAGAAGAAAAAGAATTTAAACTAAGAGGGATTTCTTCGAGGAAGGTGAAGAAGTCCGAAGCAGCGCAAAACCCTTCCAAAATCAATTTAAACACCGTGGTCGTTAAGAATTTGAGTTTGCCGAAGATTGAAGTTCTAATCAACAACATACCGGCGACAGCCCTCTTGGATACAGGAGCCCAAAGCAGCTTCGTATCGGAAAGATTCTTTAAGAAGCACTTTCGACGTTACAGAATTTTTAGTGCAAGAGACACGGATGTCATAGCGGCCCAAGGAGAAAAATGTAGCTGTTTAGGAAAAGTACCATTGTTCGTGCGTATCAACAACGAACAGGTAAGAATCCTGTTTTATATTGTGCGTAACCTGCAGACTTGTATTATTCTAGGTGTGGACTTTTTTAGTTTGGCAGAAGCAAAAATTGATTTCAAGGGGGGAGAACTAACATTAAATATGAAGCCAATTGAAGCGAAGAATGATAAGCCCCCGCAGCTGGACTTGGAACATTTACAAGCAGAGGAAAAAGAGAAAATCCAAGGTCTGGTAAGTCACTTTGCGAATTTATTTAGTGATGTACCAGGGTTTACGCAGGTGGTGAACCACGACATTGACACGGGGGACGCTCAGCCAGTTAGGCAAAAGCCATATAGATATGACAGGGTAAAAGAAGAAATAATTGAACATCATATTAAAGAGATGTTAAAGAATAAAATCATCACGCCAATTTCTAGCAGTTATGCTAGCCCCGTTGTCCTGTGTAAGAAAAATAATGATTACCCGATTACGCACCCGAAGCGGTGGCGTTTTGCTATAGATTATCGCAAGTTAAATTCAGTTACAAAATATCCTGTATATCCGTTGCCGATAATTGAAGAAATTATTCGAAATATTTCGTCTACAAAATACATGACTACATTAGATCTCACGAGTGGCTATTTTCAGATTGGGGTAAAACCCGAGGACGTACACAAAACCGCGTTCATAACGAAATCTGGTACGTACGCATTTCTTAGAATGCCGTTCGGATTATCCGGCGCGCCGGCAACGTTCCAAAGATGTATGGACATCGTCTTAAGACCAGTCCTTGGTAAAAGCACTTTCATATATTTAGACGATATTATAATTACGAGTAGTACTCTAGAACAACACTTACAAGATTTAAGAAAAGTATTTTCATTGTTAAACGAAGCTGGTTTAAAGATAAATGCGTCTAAATGTAAATTTGCCGCAAAAGAGTTACGTTATTTAGGATTTAAAATTTCCCAAAAGGGAATCGAAACGGATCAGTCAAAAATAGTAGCCATTAGAAATTATCCTGTTCCTAAAACAGCGAAGAAATTATCGTCGTTTCTCGGGATGTGTTCATATTACCGGGCTTTCATTAAAGACTTTGCAAAAATAGCTGAGCCACTGCTAAAGTTGAAAAGAAAAAAAGCTAGGTTTTCGTGGTCAGCAGAAGCCAACTTGGCGTTTCAAAAATTGAAAGACGCATTGACTCAAGCTCCCGTCTTAAAATTTCCAGAAGGGGATAAAGGATTAGAGATTTCAGCGGACGCTTCAGATTTCGCGATTGGTGCAGTGCTTTCCCAAAATGGTCAGCCCGTGGCTTTTTTCAGCCGAACATTAAATGAAACCCAAAGAAACTATTCCGCAACAGAGAGAGAAACTCTCGCAGTGTTAGCATCAGTACAGAAATTTCGTGTGTTCTTTGGAAGTTCTCCAGTAACTGTATATACCGACCACGCGGCGGTCACTAGACTCTATTCTGGAAAAAATTTATCACCCAGATTAATAAGGTGGGCTCTCAAATTACAGGAATATAACCTAATAATTAAACATACGCCGGGAAAAGAAAATGTTGTGGCAGATGCTTTAAGCAGAATTAACTTAGATGAAAATGGAAGTGTAATTAAGATAGCCATGTTAACATCCAAAGTATTAGATTCTCGTGAAACAGTAATAGCCGAACTCAAAAAAGATCCGGAGTTCAAAAATATATACAATTATTTGGCCGACCCTGAGAATTTCAATCATCCGGATATTGTGCCGATAAGAAATAGGGCCGAAAATTACGAATTAATTGACGGACTGTTATTCTATACGAAAGCTACTAATGAGAATCATGAATATAGACCGGTTATCCCAGCTAGCATGAGGTTGAATGTATTAGAAGAGTTGCATGATTGTGCCATTTCGGCTCATTTAGGTATAAGAAAAACTGTTCAGAGAGTTCGCGAGGCAGTTTTCTTTCCAGAACTGCAAAAGTTTACTAGGGCGTATGTCCAGTCGTGCCCAACATGTCAATTAAATAATTATGTTAATTTCCGCCCGGCCGGGTTCCTAAATAGTATTAAATCAGAATTCCCAAATCAAATAATAGGCATCGATTTACTTGGACCTTACCCTCGAAGTAAAGTTAACAAAAGCCGATATCTTTTAGTTATAGTGGATCATTTTAGCAAATGGTTAGAGTTAATTCCGTTAAAACGCGCGTCTGCAAAAATTGTAGTAGATTCAATTCTAAATAAGTATATTTTAAAATACGGGGCGCCCCTAAAAGTTATTTCAGACAATGGTCCTCAGTTTGTTAGTAAAATGTTTGAGGAAATGTGTGCAAAACTGGGCATACGTCATCTAAAGATGGTCCCGTATCGTCCGCAGTCAAACATAGCGGAACGGGTGAATAGAAATGTAGTGAAAATAATTCGAAGTTATGTGAAAAACTATCACTCTACCTGGGATAGCCATATAAATGAATTTGCATTTGCCCTTAGGACCGCCAAACACGATACTACACAAAAAACACCCGCTGAACTGTTTCTTGGAAGAAAAATTTTAACACCCTTAGATAAACTTTTCTTTGTCCAGGAAAGGGCAGAAGAATTTAAAATAAGTGATATACAAAAGTTGATACGGGAAGCGACGGGAAATATAGAAATGGCCCAGAGAAAACAAAAATTATATTATGACGAAAAAAGAAGA
The DNA here is from genome assembly GCA_000611955.2 of Stegodyphus mimosarum. NCBI lineage: Eukaryota > Metazoa > Arthropoda > Arachnida > Araneae > Eresidae > Stegodyphus > Stegodyphus mimosarum. Next base: position 387,101 of record KK121844.1, read on the forward strand.
GGGGTCAAGTACAATGTGGGAGATGAAGTTCTGAAAATAAAACATAACTTGTCAAATGCCCCAGAAGAAAAGGTGGGGAAATTTTTTCCGCGTTTTGAAGGCCCTTTCATAATCGAAAAAGTTACACAAGCAGTGGTTATATTAAAAAGAAATGATGGACAAAGAGTCACAGCGAATGTGGACCAAATCAAACCGTTCTATAATCGCAGCAAAATGGCTGTATTTAAAGATTTTTTTCAGGATCCGAGGCAATCGACTAGCCAGGAAGATGTACTTCAGCGAAAACAGCAGGAACCAGCTACAACGGCATCGAAAAGTCAGGAAAAGAAAGCTACCCCTAAACAAAGTAGTAAGAACCAAAAATGTGGATTCAAAAGAAAGTCTCACGATGCAGGTGAGCAGACCTAAGAACGGACCTACGAGCAAACCAAGAGAAGAAAGCAGAATAGGCAAGGAAAGCCCAATGTATCCAAAAGAACTGCGGAATCATCGGACAGATTGCCTGAGAAGCAAGAAGCCTCGATTGCAGCCTGAGAATCAACGTCCCGAATACAGCAGGAACCAGGACCAGCAACGAACAAGGGCCCAGGAGAGAAGGGCCCAGTCCACCAAACGTCCAGCAGAGCAACCTCCTCTTCAGGGGAAATATCCGAGGATACAACGACGGAATGGTAAAAGGAAAAGAGATGAGCAACCTCCCAAGGACGATCAACCAAAGTCAAGGAGACTGAACCAAGCTGCAACACACTCAACTTTCAAGGATTGGACCAAGAAAAGGATGAATGACCACAACAAGATAAGTAGAATTTCTTATTCAAAAGTTTAGTTAATTTTCGAGTGTACTGCAAGTTGCAGGGTCGATTTTACCTCATGCGAGGTTGAGTTTTACGCCAAGTGGGCGATAAGTTCTCATATTGAAAAAAAATGTTGTTGTTTAAAAAATTTGTAGTTCTTAAAGACTTAAAATTACTTAATGTTTGTAAAGTAGATTCTTAAGCATTGTAAATAGATTAATTTTGTAAAAGCAATGAATTGCTGAAAAGAAAAATGTTAACTAAATGATTTTGTATGACGCTTTGTCGAAAGACTTGTAAAATGTCTAGAATGAAAAATCGGAAAATTGAAGAACACGATTTAGTCTATGGACTATTATTTCAGTGTAATGGAATATTTTAAGAAAGTACCTTGAGAAAGGAATAGGAAGCACTTGCTGCAAGCTTAGAAATTTAACCTACATTTGTATTTCATGATTGCTATAAAATTGTTAAAGTGTTATAAAATGTAACAAATAATATTATGCTAGCAATGCACGTTAGGTGCAATATCAATGTGAATTATATATGCAAACGGCGAATTGTATGCATGAAAAGTTAAAGTTTGAGTAATTTTAGAATGCAAGTGTTAAATAGGCTCTCCACCAAATACACTTAAAGTGTTAGACATAAAGCTAGTGAGAACCTCAGGTTTAGCTGGTTATAGGGCGTCTTTTGAGGTCTCGTATGTCAAGTTCTAACTAAT
>KK121844.1:388763-406711 GCA_000611955.2 Stegodyphus mimosarum
TCGCATGTTGTCAACTTTCTTTTCCACATATCACGTATAATTTTCTGATTAATTTGATGGGTAATATGCCCATATACCTAATGAGCTGTGGAGTTACTGAGAGACAAAAGGAAATTAGGACTTTGCTATTTCCCTGACAGCGAGAACAATTGGTTAACTCCAACGAGGCCACGCTCCCTGCTCTTCGACCGGCGTTTCGCCGTACCAGCTCCAGGCAGAGCTCGGGCATGCAAGGAAGAGGCAGTATCGACTTTAGTACTCATCAGATCTTCCTCTCAGAGGAAACACTTCAGGCTTTCCACTGTATTAGAACTTTACACTTTGAATGATTTTCAGTTATGCTAATTTTGAAGTACAGCCAAGTACTATTTAAACCAGAGGTAGAAATCTCTTAGTGTGAGAGAGCTTTAGTCTCAGATCACGGTCATTCTGCTCGACGTTCGCCTGACCAGCTAGCAGCTAAAATTATAAGCCATAGCGCTTACTACGTGATTGCATATTGAAATAAACTGAAGTGCGCTAGTATTAATATTTCTTGCTACGCACCAATTAGTTAGAGGCCAAACTCCGCGATTTGGTCTGCGAGCAAAGTTTAATTTCTATTTAGGTTTAGATATTTATTTAAATTTATTTGACTGTTAAGTTAGGCCCAAGTGTGGTCTTTTACTTTCTGTATCCCTCCCGAGTTGGGAAGTGTGCAAATAATAGTGAATTAATAAAAGAGGATTTTTAAATCCCTTTCAAGTGCAGTTATTCGCCAACACAGTATCTACACCAGAACACAGCGTATTTTCCGCTCCCTGTTCCAGAGCAGGACTGTAGTTTAGAAGGAGTGACTTCACCATGTTCCCTAAAGCTATGTACAGAACACTCAGTCCTGACAATTAAACCATTTTAGAGCAAAAAATACATAATTTACCAACATATGAGAATAAAAAAACATATATATATAAAAGATTAAATTAGTAACGTAAATTTCCCTTCTCAATTCTAAAAATAGTAACCTCTCTCTTTTAACCTTGCAACGCTATTGCGTCATTTCTAGAATAATCCATGTCATATGACTCTTGCATAATTCTGATGGTGCAAATGGAACTAAACCTCAAGCAACCAATAATAATTTTACAGAAGTATTAACTGTCCAATCAAAATACATTGTAAACCAAGTCAGTCTGAATTGGGATTCACCTTGAACGTAATGCACTTGCTCGCTATTCTTCGGCCTAGTTGGACTGCTGTCTGCTGCTTTCTTCTTGCTGAAAATTTATCAAAAATGTAAACATCTTGAAATAGGCACAAATAATGTACCAAGTTGTTAGTGGCCGCAATATGTTTACTGAAAATAAAACGAATCTTTAATCTGCCTCGACTGCCAAATTTTTTATTCAGCGTGGATCAGCATCTCAGCATTATATGACATCAAAATTCCTGTTCGTCATTGACTTCTAAATTTGTTTTTATTATTTCATATATACATATATTTATATACTTTTGGTGCAGCCGATTGCAACCAAAATAGGAGGGGCACATCTACATATTATAGCAGTACTATATGCAAAATTTTAACATTCTGAGTATAATCTTTGAGTGATGCGATATACATACATACATACGTACGTACGCACAGGCGCCACGAAACAATCTCTTCTGAATCCATTTTAAATCAGTTTTATAATTTTTTTGGGGGGAAAAGAGTCCTTTATGCTGTTCTTACGTATGGGTGTCACTCAAAAACATCGTTAAATGCATTGGATAGAAATCAAAATGGATATTTTCGTTGAAATATGATACACGATGAAATTTTTCGCAATTACAATACTTCCTTTTTACTTTGTTCAACGAAGTAAAAATGTATAGCATAATGTTTCGTACACGATACTTTTTGGAAGTATAAATGAGAAAACTCGTTTGCGAATTTGTCATGAAATTTCCCCAGGTGTCTAGAATTTTTACATTTCCAATTTTTTGGCAAACAACTTCAGTTATTGTCTCCACTTGTTCACAGTTAGATAAATCTTCAATTTCTGTGTATGAAACTATCTTTTTCCCTGGTCGACTTTGTGCATATTTGTTTTTTACATACTCTCGTGCATAGTGTTGAGCGTGCGTGCGTGGGTACGCATGGATAACCCGCAAACCGGATAATGCGCAACCAAATAATCAAGAGAATGCCGTATATATTTTAATAATTTTTTGTTGAATCTTGAATGCGATTAAAAACTAGATTTTATTAATCTGAATGACCATTTAACGCTTGAAACAATATAAATAATCTTTAAAAAAAATAATTAAGAATTTTTAATCTTGCATATAGCCAATATACAATAGTCTTTTAGAAATATAAGGTATCCCAGATTTCCTTTGTCCAATATTTTATACAGAATAATTTACCAGACTTGAAAAATGAAGTATCGAAAAAGACACTGAAAATTACGAGTTTTGCGACGTTAATAGTTAGCATCAACTTATAAAAAAATATTTGTTTATTTATATATAAGTTTATTTATCTATTTCTTTTTATTTCCCGTATTATTGTTACTAAAATTTTCCCCGCGAAAACCTATTTCAGTGAAAATAAAGTTTAATTTATTAAAATGCCCGAAAATGCTCTTCCTAGAAGCACAAGCTGAAAAACTGCTCTGATGCCAATCCACCGTTTAGCATAAAGATGCGCAGCTTTATAACAATTCAGCGATTTACCTAAAAGTGCATTTTTCATAAAGATTCTGAAGATTTATATAATGCCTTGCTTAACCAATGAGTTAGTAACTGAAATGAAAATCGAACTTGCATAAGGATGCCGACGAACTGATCTTCAGTTTGTGCACGTTACCTCCTGCTGCGGCACCGTTATTAAGGTATCCCAACTTGATTGCATCCTGTCCTCACGGTAAAGTTCATTCAATTACCTCAAAAAATGATAGTTCAGCATTCTAATCGTTACGTAGCGTGGGATTGTTCCCGTCACTGAGGGAATTTTAAATATATTTCCTCGAAAAAATAGCGAACGATTTTTTCTTACGTTTTCAAAATTTTATTGAGGTCATTATATTTTAATTGGAAATGATTTATGCAGGTTTTATCCTGTTAACTAAAATGAATTTTAAAATAAATCTTTTATGCTGTAGCAAAAAACGCCTAGAACTATGAGACGCAAGTTTTCAAATCTTTTCATGGTAAAATATATTAAAATATATTAATTTAACGGTAAATAAAAATACTGTAGTCAAAAAACAAATCTGAAAACTAATAGCCCCATGAGTAGCGGAGAGATTATGACAGCTGAATATTGGAATTTAGCTGCGAATAGGTTAGCTGAATGGTTGGTTTTCAGGGGTTTTCCCTTATATTATGTGAATACGAGCCACTTAGAAAGGTCCTCCACAAAGGCATCTCTCCTACTAGGCAGATAGCCCTTGCTTGTTTTTCTATATCTGTATAACCTAATCTGAAACCTAGTAATAGAACAGAATAAAGTATGATATCTCCTTATCAATCAATGCGTGTATCGCCGGCCTATCGCTAAAATGTGCGAAGTCGCCGGCTCAATGATGAAATATGCCATTAAGGCTCATGACGTGTTAATCAGACAGGTAGCAGGAAATCTGAGGTGAGGAGAGGGGTGGCCATACACCACGTGGCTAATAGAATCCATTCATGAGAAATCAGGAGAGGCTTGACAGGTGCGTGTACGTCTGACTGTTGTTTTTATGTTAAAAGCAATCATTAGTAGTAATTCAAAGTGGTTCTTTTTATATTTATTTACTGTATTAAACGATACAAGATACTATAATTAGGATAAGGAAAGAGACTACTAATAAAACTATGTACAAAATATATACACTAAATATATATGAAAACATAAAGTGCATTTATGTCGAGAAATTTGAGTCACGGGTGAGGTGGGCCGCGTAAGGTCTGATTTTAATATCCTCTTGCAGGGTGATATAATCAAGCGTATTGAAGTTATTCAAAAGCGTGCAGCGTTTTGCCTTCGTAAAGAAATTCTTATTCATACGATGTATGAATTCCTCGATACGTTCTATTTTAATATTCTTATGCAACGTGTCATTGGATACGTAGAAATGCGTCTGAGTGATGAGCCTTATATATTTATTTTGAACTATTTGTAGCTTTTGGAGAGCTTTACTAGTGACCGTTGCCCAGGCTGCCGAAGCATAAGTGATTATTGAGCTAATAATAGCCGTAAAGACGTGTCTTTTCCTTAGAAGATCTAACTGTGAATATTTCCTTATGAGCGGTGCGAGATTTCTTATGGTGGAGATGGCTTAGCAACGTACTTTATTGATATGGTCGCTCCAGGTGAATTTTTTATTACATGTGACACCTAGTAGTTTGCCTTATGGACTAGTGGTATTTCCACATTGATGAGCTGGAGTCTGGTAGTTATTGGTGCCTTTTTGGTCTATTTCTGGATGACAAGTCGTTGCGATTTATGTGCCTTAATTGAAATTCTTCACTTTGTGCACCAGTGCTCAATTTGGGGCGTGATGGCCTGTAATTTATTTATTGCATTACTCACGTTAAGTGATTTCACTGCCAGCGCCGTATCATCGGCGTAACATCTAACAAATCCATTTGTATCGGTGAAGACTCTTGGAAAGTCTGCTACACATAAAATATACAAAATTGGACCTGAAATTGATCCTTGGGCTACACCAGCCTTTAGCCGCTTGAGTGATGAATTATCAGTACCTATATTCACGAAGAAATTTCGTTCTTTGATAAATGGATACCTCCTTATGCAAATATCTCATTCTTTTATGATCGTTCGGAAGTACCATACAAAATATTCTGCGCCAATGAAATTATTAGAATGTATTCTTTTTTAATACTAAGAAAAGTGATGTTTGAAAATGATACGGCATTTCGAAAGTAACTCTTTACCTAAACAAGCAGATGACTTTTAATCCTGTGTTCAATCGAAACTTGTTCCAAATCTATTGTGCAGAACCCTCAAAAAAGTCAGTAAACGTATGCGACCACTTGTGGCCCCAACAAAAGTTCGTGTACTCATTTATTTCCCCTTTTTCCAAATTTGTCTCCATGTGACTAATTTCTCTTTCAAAAATTAAAACTATCTGCTGAAGGAGTTTTTATTTTGATAATGAAGAACTGGAACATATTTGTCAAAGAACGGGAACGCGTGCTTAGAAAAAATAGTCTCTGAGAGAATCTTTCCTTTCGTTATCTAATCACGAACTTCCATGCAAGAAATTTATATTTCGAATAATATTCATCAATGTAAGTTCCCAATATTGATGCTTTCCTTGTTAATTGCTTCGGGTTAATTTCTATGTTAAGTGCTTTTAAATATTAATTACCCAACGTTTACTCAAAGTGACCTCATTAAAGATAATTACTTCTCAAAGAATTCTTGACCAACTTACAAATCGTTTTGTATCTTTCATCACAACCTTTTCGATACTGCAAAGAAATTAAACGTATTTCAAAAACAGTTTGTGTTTTCGACTTAAATTTACGGCCCTATTAATCTCTTTAAGCTATATTTCAACTATTAGGAATAACTATTTTAAATTTTATACCCACGAATATATAGTCTATCAAACGAAACAGCATCATCTACTGCATCCACTTTGTTTTACCACACAGTGCACTTCCTACCGTCAGTTACTGTCAATAGAATGCTCATTTAGAAAGATTTATCCTTAATTTCAAAGTGCACCTCTATTCCTGGATATCTTCGCCCGGATATAGTAATGATGTCATGTCTTCAAAAATATTAATAAATTTAAATCCATAATCCAATGATTGGCCGAGTAGGTGAAATCATGGGACACTAGTAGTTTGATTGAATTTCAAATTCCAGCGAAAGGGTTGGCTTCATTGGAATTTTCGCGATTCTCTCTATGTACGATGTAAACATGAGTCAGCTTTCTTTAGAAAACTGTCTATAAAGATTTGTTTCTTCCACTAATGAAACTAGTCACGTGCTTTCCTATATTCGTCTAAAGAAATAAATTTTCATATCATCATCACATTAATTCATTCCGGTACCGCAGATAGCCCTTGTGTACTTTGCTGCCATTAAATAAATAACCAAACAAACGATGGCAACAGATACCAAATTAAAAAATGTGTGTGTCGTATAACGTATTAAATTACACTATCAGCTTAAATCAAGATCTTGATCTTTTGTGATGCTTTTGTTAACACTGACAAATCTTGACTGAAAATAAATGTAAGTTAATGCGTCGTTATCTAACAAGCTCTTTGAAAGAAAGTGCAGGTGAAAAATCCTTGGCTATGAATTATTCGCCGAATTTTACGATTTATCTCTCGAGATGTTCCTGAATTTTCAATTATGCCATCCTCCCCGCGATAAAATAATTTATGCTATGTGATGCACGAAATAATATTGAAATATTCAACAAGAAGAGTCATACTATAAGAATTATTGAAGAAGCAAAATTTACTTAACGAATCTTTATATAAAACAACGCACTATCCCTAATATTTGAAGTCTATTTTAAATCCGTTTAAGTTATTCTTAATTTCAACTCATTCAATGAAGTGCTGACCTAATATATAATTGGATTATTCAGAAAATATAAGTATAATTTAAAAGCATTCTTTTTCTATGATTAAGTTCTCTAAAGTTCCCAAAGTAAATATCAGCATTTAAAATTTTACGTAGAATGGTTCAAAATTGATAATTGAGGCTATTTTCAAGATATCTCTAACGCTCTCTGAGAAAATATCGAATGATCTTTCCATGTTCTCGCATAATCCTTAGCTGAATATTTATTGGCAGTATTAGTCAAATAATTTATCAATTGAATTATATTTAGCGGAGAGCCAAATATTGCGCTTGAGAAATTTTTTGTTGAACGCACTGACTTGTTATGGTTTCCACCCTCTACAGATGGCTATTGAAAGCATTCAATAGTTTGTCTTAAATTGTTTGAGGCAAGAAATGTATGCATCAAAAACCTGTTCATCTCTGCAGACGATCGACAACATAGGCGTGAAAAAATTCGCAAAGTTTCCTACTTGGCAAAAGATGCAATGACGTTACCAAAACCTTTAGGTTTGCATAATATTAGAATATAATCGATGTAAATGCCCATTTCATGCTGTTGAAATTACATTTCGATGAATGAATTGTGTCATGGTGAATCTATAAGTGTTACTTCGCTTCCTGAGGTAAAAATTTAACTAACTTAATGCAGAAAAATTAAATGTTCCCCTAAAATAAAAATTGACTGCCAGTTCAAATGGAGTTGTGGTGCCCTCTATTTTTCAATATTGATACCAATATTGATACCAATCGAGAAAACTAGAAAAACCAAAAGTGATATTTCGAAAATATTTATGAATAAAATAAAAATACAACAAAAAAAATCTGAAAGATTTCAGATTTTAAATTACGTCCAAAGGCGCGTTTTTTTAACGTTTCGTGTGCTACCTTTTTTTATTAAATATCATGTACTACGTACTCAAACCATAAAATTCAGTTCAAAATCAATATCGCAAAATCATTTTAAAATGAACATATCTTTAGAATTTCCGTAAGTCTCGTGCGCTGGAGATAAAAATGTTTTTTTTTCCCGTACAGTGTTGCCATTGCTCGCTTTGAAATCATTTAGTTTGTTAATCAGAAATTCGTTGAAATGTTACAAAACATAAAATCGATAATAAAGCAAATTTCAAATTCAAAATTAGGGCTTCCAGATGCCCATATTCGCAGTAGGATTACGTCATTCAAAATTCGATGGCTCTAGGTTTTATCACAATGCGAGAAACATGCATACATTTATGCAGATTTTTCATTTTTTAAAATTTAATGCAGAGCGATAACATTTAGTGGCAACAATTTGAAAAGTGATACGCCGTTTTTGTGTTTCCGACGCAAAATCGCAAAACGAAAGTAATAGTCCTTCGGGACTAAATCCCTTTGGACTAAAAAACGAAAGTAATAGTCCTTCGGGACTAAATCCCTTTGGACTAATAATATGGTAAAATATGCCATTTTTTTAATTTTGCAGAATTTTGGGGACATATTCTATGTAGCAGCACACGATTTTAGTACTTCACTCATTTTTTATGTGACGATATACAGCCAAATTTGCTTATGTAGAAAGAATAGGCAGATATTTGTCAACAAACCGCCAACAATTGCCTTAAAAAATAAGGAGTGACAGTAAGAAGCAGATGATTGCTATCAAACCACTCTTGAAGTTGGTTGTTCACGAAACTTTATGTTATACGCATGGTATATACAAGGTGATTAAAAAATATTTGGCAAAAATGTAAAGGCTGGTAGATAGGCAGAAATAAGCAAACTTTGTAATGGAATATATGCTCCGAAATGGGGCGTTAAGGAAGTATAGGGTGTTGTTGAAAGGTAAGTAAAAGCATTTTTATCGTAAATTGTTACTCCCTACGAATTCTTAGTGGTATTCATCACTTCACGAAATGGAGCTTGCCGATATGCATTTTATCTATGGAGTTGCGGATATAAACAGAGCAATTGCTCAAAAGGAGGTATTTGGGAATCTTTCTCTGTGCATTCTTTCAATAGCCGTTTTAGCCGCAACTCCGTAGACAAAATATATATCGACGAATTTTGTGTTCGTATAGAATACATTCAGCTCGAAAAACTACCTAGCAAAAGCATATTTACTGCTTTTAGTGAAACTAATACAAAGCTGTCATTTTTGTTAAAACAATAATACTGCTAGGAATTAAAAAAAGAAGGAAGAGAGATTTAATCCTGTAGATTAAATTATTTGAGTACTGCAAAGCACATGTAAGCTATCTGCCTAAGATATTCATATGGGTAAAATCACGAAACCCAAGCATGCAACCAGTCCGGCAGTTCGATGCAGTCTCGGCATCGAACCTGGTCATACCATCTACATACATGTATGTAGGTGGTACTGACCCGGGTCGAGCTTCCAGTATCCAGCGATCTTGGTTCGTGTCAATTTATTTTCAAACGGCACTTATGCTCAGCATTCAGTTCAGAAGTTTTCACAAGGCACTTTTTTTCCCTTGAGAGATTACACACATGGGATATTGTTCGGAGAACAGCCTTGATTGCTCCAACTTGGCTTCTTTAAGGGTATGGACGACATTTCATCATGCCAACGGAAGTAAATATCATGGGAGGAATAGGCGCTAGGGAGAAAATGAAAATATACGGGGAAAAGAGGGATTAAGATGTGTTTATATTTGTTTGGTATCTAATAACCGGTTTGGTTCTGTTGTATTGCTAAATTAGTATTAAAAGTCGATTTATATGCATTTATGAAGAAAACGCAGGGCAATTACTTTTCGATTCGATTTCATATATGTATTAATTTATCATATTTCTGCTCATATAATCTACATATGTATCGGATAACTAACTACTTTTAACACTTATTTCTGGATGTGTATTATTTTACAACTTTTGACAACTCAATGCGTGATATATACGAGGTATATGTCATGAATGTGTACAATTATGTTTTTTATGAAGGGTACATTTTTAAACTGAATACTTTGCATAATAAGCAATGAAAAAGTTTTTAATTGCACAATATGTATTATTTGGGTCACATGTATGAATACGACACCACAATAGTTTTAATATCATAGCTTTAAAATGGAATATCCACTAAAAGCAGAAAATAAGTCTATGACTGTTTAAAAAAAATGTAAAAATGCAAGGCAAAAATTTATTCCATCATTATAAAAATGTGCCCATCAGTGTCTGAGTGGTAAAGTTGCTCAAAGCTGGTAGTTTGGCCTGAGTGCAATTCTAGGCAAACAGGCTGGCGGCATGTGTAATGAGGATATGAGTTAGTGTCTTTTAGAAAGTCCTCCATGAAAGCATGCTTCTGCTTATGCAAATAGCTTTCACATACGTTGCCATAATCAAATCAAGAAAAGCAAACCAAATAAAAATGAATATCACAGTAAAATAAGTCAAACTATTATTAAAATTATCAAGTAAATTAAAGTACATAATTTGAGCTTAGCTGTAATTTTGTAAAATGTGCTACGCATTTCAACTATCATATACTATTCCTAATATATAAAAAATTTAATTTTTGTTTGCCTCTATAGTCAACCCTCTAAGGCATAATACAGCATGCCTTAAATATTAATTTTCACAATACAATGTATTGTGGAATGAAAAATATAAATGCAGAGATATATTAAGTGCAAAGAACGCGGAGAACAAAATGCCATTTTAATGATGAATATTTACAAGAAATTAATGATTGATATTTATCAGAATTGTTCAGATGAACTGTTACTAACTGCAATACATGCATCACAATGACAAAGTGATTGGCATATACTTTGAAAGCTATTCAGCATTCTGCTGCAGTGATGTTAATTTGCTGACAAGGTCTACAGTAGAATCAATCTCTGTTTCGTAAACAAAATCCATTGTCATTGTAATGCATGTATTGATGTTTGATGTTATCCATTTGTAGAATTCATTATAATAATTCTCAAATATCTTGCTGTAATCATAATCATTTATGAAGAATTTCAGTTTACTTAGTTATATGAAATAAATCACGATGGAAATACTGCAAAATTTTTACTATCACATAGTTCCACATACTGTAAGTTAGAGATGATTTATATTTCTAACAATTAAAATCAAAAATGAAACAAACAATTTTTAATTTATTCTTATAGCATATAAATCCACTTTTATTAACTGCATACAGCATTAACATTTTACTTATTGTACATCAGGAAATATTAATTTATTAAATTGCAACCTCTCAGTTCATGATGCATTATACATATAAAATACTATACACATAAAGATGAGGAAATGTTTAATGGCAAATTACTCTTTCCATTACATAATGCATGTAACTAAATATGTTTTAATACTGCAAAATATGTATGCTTCTAGCAGGTTTAAGGAAATTTTATATTTTTACTGAAGTTAAAAAATTAAATCCAATGCCATTGCATATTGTGGAATTTTGAACAATTAAAAGACTTAAGAATATTACCATGCAGAACAGCACACACATTTATTGCATACATATTACTAAAAATTTCTAATTATTTCTAATTCGTATAATAACCACTAAAAATATTAAATGTGCAATACACTAGATATCAGACTGAAGTACAAATGTCCTAGAACAAATATACTGCAAATATGTTTAGTCTGTTTAAGCCAGATAGCTCTAGCAACTGTGAAGTAAAACTGCCACTCTATAGGCAAATTTAAAGTTCCTCTTAATTCAGATTACTGTACATAAGTATGATATGAAAGCACACATTGCAAAGATGGATATGTTACTAGAGAAGAATGGAGAAAACTAGAAAATGTTTGACAGAAGTATAGTAATCCTGTTCATAACATCGTTTTACATTTCTTGGAAAGCCTGTCACTGATATCACAATTGAAATATTTTTAGTCACTAAAGACAGGAAGAAAAGGTTTTTAACCATGTAAGTTGTACCATCATGAGCTTAAGTTTATTATATCATTGTTCCTCTCACACATGGTTATCTAGTTTACGAAGCCCGTGTTTGCAAAACAATTACACTGCATAAGTATAGTAATTTAGGTATTAATGAGAGCATAAAAGAAAATGTTAATAGATTACTTGCAATGTACATAAACAAATGCTAAAAAGCTATAGAATAAACCATGATTGATTGAATATCGATGAGTACAGGAAGCATAACAAAGTAAATGGAAAGAGAAAATAAATCATTTAATAAACATTTACAGGTGCAGGACTCTTATTTTTATATAAATTATCAATAATAATACCTATAATTATATTTTATTCAATTATGTGCTGTTTTTAATTTAATACTCTTCGCTGTTGCTTTGATAATTAAACAGTAAACATAACGATTTCGGTTTACATATCCCGATTTCCTACTACACATAATCCCTTAGCAGGGGAAAAGTATCACGGCTGTCTCCCTAGAGGAAGTACGTCATCGAATGACAACCATTGCCTGCCATACCACAACAAGCTGTTTCTCCCCTTTTTGGCGTCAAGGCTGTTCTCCGAACAATATCCCACAAAGGCTAATCATTCGTAGAAGCAAATTTACTCAACTCAACATTCTATTAAGAGCTTGAAGAATGGAAACAGAAAAAAAAATGTCTGACGCCATGCTACCAAACGGTAAAATTATTTTAAGGTTTGTATTTGATTTATTTTTATTAACGTTGTATTTTACACTGATTACATGTTACGCTTTGAATTTGTGTATACCAGAAAGGTAAATGTGCTGAATCATGTTATCGTGTATTAAGTTTATAAAATTTGCGGTATCAGTATTAGTAAAACTATTTTTATTTTACATATTTTCTATGGCATTATTGTTATCACCTTATGCTCTCTTGCATGGTAATATAAAAGGATGAAGAACTACGGTTATTTATTTTTGTCTGTTAGCCTGTAGTTAAGAGTTGTTCTTCAAACAATGTAATTCATATCTAACAAAACTTAACTTGTAAATATTTGTGTAAGTATCATGTCATTTGAGGGGGAGAGGCATACAACTGTGGTAAAATTTTAGAGAATTGTTCACATAATTATGCTAAATAAAATCTTAGAAATCAATGAAGCAGAAAACAAAACTGTAATTTTTTTTTTTTTTTTTTTTTTTTTTTTAAACATAGATGATTAAGTGTCATCAGATTTTTTTTTTTTTTTAAATTTTCGAGTTCGGAAATAAAGTATTGCTTCATTTTTATTAAGACTAAGTGTATTCAGTTCCTCAATGCTTTTATGATGACCTTCACCAGTATTCTTAACGCATTTCCAATTTTAAAGGTTGTAAAACAAATTCTTAATGTAAGTTTGTTTACTCACTGTAGATTGGGTTTCATTTTCTGTGATATATATTATTCATGCCAGAAGTTTCCAGTAATTTTGATGCAAAAATCACATATTTGTTGTGTTTTTTTGTTGTTGTTGCTTTGTATGAGTGTGTATGTAATTAACTGCTTTACTGGAGACTTAAAAGAGAATAACATTGTTTTGCAGTAAACAAATTAAGTGCCTGTGATTATCTGCACCCCTGCCTACCAAAAAGAGTCAAATTCATTGATGACTTTCAAGCGAGAGAAATGCTTGTATGGGTATCAAAGCCCCCTCCAAGGCAGATAGCCCTCGAGTGAGTGCTTCCCTAGAATTGAAACAAATTGAACTAACCAATACATCCAATGGCACCTATTTTTTTTACAGCCGTCTTTTTCCATAGGATGCATGCACACCTATTTTTTTTTTCACTGTAGTGAACCCTGTGCACATAGTAATCTGTTTTCTTAAAACAAAATGAGAAAATTGCAAAGATTCATCAATCCTAAAGCAGGGGTGGGGGAGATATAACCCTTTAAGTGAACCACATTATGCTGTGGGTGTGCCAAAAATGAAGTCTGAGATTTACCTAAAGATAATGAAAATTGCTGTATGTAGTTCACCCTTAAAATTTCCTTTAAGAGGGAGCATAATTTGCATGTAGACTTACAAAAATGTCTGAAGAAGTAGTAAGCTATTGGAGGAATGCTATGCTCATACCATGAGTTACCACATGATTACTTGGTGACATTGTGGGTTGCCACATAAATATTTGTGTACATCATCAGAACTTTTTTCAAGCAGTGTGATGTATTACATCATCATAACTTTTTTCCTGCTTTTTGGTGGGTGTGCAGATAATCAGAAATTACTCAAATTAATATGAGAATATCTTTTTTCAAATGTGTTGAATATATTGTTGCCTTACACATTTCTGGCTGTTATGTTTTTTAATGCATATGCTGATGATATGAGTGGGACTCAAATGTGTTTTAGCCCACTGCTTGGAGAGTTTGGGGGGAGGGCAGTGGTAAATGTGCTAAATGTGGCGACATTGATATTTTGAAGCTCTTGAACGATCATGTGTTATTAACATTTTGTGATCTGGCTATTTTATTGGCTAACTAAGGTGACACTAGTGTTTTGTTTGAAATTAACTATTAATTCGAATGGTTGTTACTGAAGCTCCATGTTCTCATGTAATTTTTTTTTTTTTAATATTTATGATGTTAGAGTTTGTTAACATATTCACTGTCGATCACGCACTGGCTCATGATTGGCGTTGTTGCTGAAGAGTCACTTACACTCTGGCACATAGTGTGGGGTGATGTCTCATGTGTCAGTCACACACTGCTGCAGGAAAAGCAACGTTTCATTGTTTATTATCAAGTTCATCCGGCATTACTTTTTGAATAGGTATGTTAGCATTGGTGTGGTGTGAAGGTTAGAAACTAGTCTTAAATGTATGTGGTCTGAAATGAAAACAGAATTTCATTTTATGCAAAGATCATACGCGAATAATTTTTTGAAGCATGTATTTTGCAATAATAGCATTGCAACTATCTTAATATAAATTCATTTGTGATATGTATATATATTTGTTTGTGATATAGTTTCTTAAAAAAATAATGCATATTGTTACTTATTTTGATTCATTTTTAAATGCTATTTACCAGCGCATAAGGCAGCATTGCAAAAATAGTTTTACCTTTAGTGCCAATCATGCACTAGCGCATAGTCATAAAATTCTATGCTTAGAGGCTTAGCAATCAACATGGTATACATAATAATCTTTTATTGCTTCTTTTAAATCATATTTCTTATAAGGAAGTCTGCATATGGGTACAATCTATTTCTATGACATAGCATTAACTGTCAACACAACTTCACATGACCAGCAGTGAAAGTGTTAATGATCTTTTAGATTAACATGCATAAATGAGAATAAATATTTAAAAAATTATATTTCCTTGTACAGATTTCATTTTCGGAACAATTATTTATATGAAAAAACATGTTAAAATAGCATTATTTAAGAGAACTAAACTTTCTTTACACTTAAAAGTAAGCAGATTACCAAAAAAGGTGTATTTTAAATTTTGATGAAACTAAAGTATCCAAACTATTTTCAGAAATCGATTGAATGTTTTTTGCATTTGTTCCGTTAAAAACTGATGACATTAAATTTGGTAAAGAGACTACAAAAAATTACTCCATCTCTTTGTGCATTCTAAAGAGAGTTTTTATGAGTTCTGTAAACACACATTTAACTGTCTGTAAAATGTAATGGAGTCTTTCACCTTTAAATCAGTGTGCATAAATCCTTGTTTATGGCAGTTTAGTAGAAGGTGGTAATAGTCCGTAATTTCATTCTGTGTATAGTTTAGCTTGATAAAAGCCTGAAATTGTCTGTGAAATCAGATGTTGCAGAACTGATATTTTAACTGAGTTTACATGTTATTTAGTGAGCTTCCTCAAATCCCATCCTGAATTTCTGTCAATCTTTGTTTGGCATATCTAGCTACTAAGAGTGCTCCACATATTTCATTCTATGAAATTTAATGATGTCCAGTTCTTTCATAAGTTGCATAACCCCCACTCTAAAATTTGGGTTATTTTGTGTTAATGTAGCCGTTTAAGTAAAAGTTGCCGGATTTTCAAAATGTGTGCAAAACTGTCGCAACCATGCTTATAAATAATCCTTCAGTTAAGCAACATTGGCATTTTGTATTTGTTATTTATGTTCTAGTCAAAGTTACAACAGTTTTATAAACAAATTATGGTATTTCTACTCTTAAACTCCAATTTTTAAGCAGGCTTTGATAGAATTTGCTGGCAATAAAAGAAACTGCAGTAAAATTTCTGCATGAATGCAGTATATCTGCTGCAAAACCACGAAAGGGAACAGTAGTTTCGAATCTGTTGTTAATTCAATTTCCACTATATTGCTACCAAACCAAAAGGAGTAAAAATCGGCTTGTAAGTAAAATTATGTACTAATTTTGGTGAGTAATATAACATTTTGTAGCTCCATGCAGTCTGTGCGGGTGTGAAATTCTGCTAAATTCTACAAATTTTACTGCTCTTTGATTTTACATCCATGCCCTCCTCAGATTCTAAAATTTTTGCCACACTAGGTCTGGCACTGGTTCTGTGCATAACTGAGTAATGGATCAGTTACTTTCAGTTCAAGCAACACTAAATGTAATCCTCAATACACTTAGTACTTCACAGCAGAGTTCTGAAGTCTAGTCATCGCCAAGTGTAATGTCAAAAGGTTACCATGCAATCTGATATTCAGTCATTAATATTAAAAATAAAGAATACATAGACTTAGCTCTGACTGTGATGTAGTGATAGTCATGCAGTGATGAAAAAGTAATGATTCACCAGGTTGGCATCAGTGCCTTAGAAAAATTAAGAATTGGAGCTCTTGATATGTTTTATGATGGAAAAATGTCAAATTTGCAAATAATAAAAATTTATATATATTGCAGGTGATCCAGAAGTTCGGATTTTATATTATTCCAGATTTTGTACTTTGTTCTATATATATTCAGTATAAAGTATGTACACACACACATATATATATATGTGTATCATCAATAAATGTTTGCAACTGAGTTGTGACTTATCACTTACTCTCTTCTGTAAAAAGGCCAGTTTGAACCCAAGTGGTTGTATTAATACGTAAGGACCAAAATTTACATCACTTGCGTACATTTTTAATGATCCAGAATGTATAGTTGTAATTATAGCTCTACAAACAGCTGTCTAAACTTCATACAATGTGAATGAAAGCATTAGAAAGACATGAAGATCTTTTGTGAAGGGAATCCCATCTTTGAGCCTTTGGAGTGCTAAAATAACTTGAACAGAGTTGCATGCATTCTGGTTCCAAATATGTAAAAGTTAAACATTAGGATGATGGTGCTTATGTATGTTATTCAATAGATCCTAAAAGTTGTGTAAAATTGAACTATGAAATTTTTCAGAGATCCTGCCACATAAAATTGTGCAAGATGTTCTTTCGGAGTTCTAAAAGAAGTGATGCCTCTTTAATAAGTAACCATTATTTGACCCACTTCATGAAAAGGCTTCTACAATTTTTGCTATTTTGTTAAGCGCCCTGAATTTACCAGATGCTGTATTTAAAATGAGTGCAAGCTTTGTGTAGGTAATTGCTCTGATCTGTTACTTTTGTGGCAGACATATTTAACTCAACATATCATGCCCGTTAATACGTTTTTCTTCACGGCAGGAAACCATAACTTTAAAATTAATCTACTGTTTGCTCTTTTGTAAAATACAGATCCAAAATGTTAGTAGTTTGTTTTCTTCAGAACACAAGGAAAAAATACAGCATAACAATTAATTTAAATCTTTGTTAAAAAAATAACATACCTTTTTAAGAATGAACCAAGGTTGCATCAAATAAAAGTGTAGATACTATGAATGTGTTGTTAGATCATGTTTATCTGCAATTAGTGCTAAATTGCATTGCTGGAGGCTCATGGTAAATTAGATATTATGTCAGTATGAAAATAAATTATTAAGATGTGCTACTAGCAGAAAAGTGTTGTTGATTTGTTACAACAAACTGAATCTTATAAGTTAGGCCCATCCAAGGTCAAGTAGCTAAAGTTACCTGACACTGATAGTTCGTTCCAGTTCTTATTTCTGATGAATGATGTGGCCAGATAAGTCTTCAGAATTTGAAAAGTGAATATGAATCAAATTTATTTAAAAAGTCTGCACAAAAGACTTTTGCGGTTACTATGTATTCATCTTGTTGACCACAAAAGTTATTTGTTATCAAACCATGAAAGTTGGTGAAGATCTTGACAAAGTTGTGCCAGTCATTCCTGTGGAATTCTGAAGGAACTGACTCTTCTTTATTTAATAAACAATTGGTATTGATTTGAGTAAGGTGAAAAAAGTGATTTTTAAAATAGGTTCTTTGGATTAATTCTAGTGTACAGTACACGTGGGGTTTGGCGACATGATGATGAGTAGTAAACGAATCATTTTAGTGTTGTGTTGCTGATAATTTTCAAAATTATGCCAAGGCTGTACCATACACTAGGATTTTACCAGTTTTTTTTTTTT
>KK121844.1:406743-416922 GCA_000611955.2 Stegodyphus mimosarum
ATGTTTAATTCCATTTACCAGAATTTCATTGTCAAATATTTAGTAATCAGAGCCTTTGTTGACATTTGAAATTTTCAGATTACAAGTTAAATTTTCCAGTTTTGATGATTAAGTGTGGTGACTGCTTAATTAAGAAGTAGACTGATTATGTGCACCCTAAAGATATTGTCTTTTATTTTCTGTAATTCTACTATAAATTATAGTGCAATTGTTTGTTATGTATGTTTTATTGTATTGTAAATTTAGCAAATGTCCTTTTCAATTTTCAGTAGTGAATCTGAATCTGAAGAAGAAAAGCCAATGTTAAAAAGAAAAGCATCAGATAATAGTGGAATTAAAAAGAAAAAGAAGAAGCATCACAAGCACAAGCATAAACATAAACATTCATCTCATAAACCTAAGAAGAGTAGTGAAATCCATGTAAAACATAAACATCGAACTCATATAGAGAAAAAAGAAGTGAATAGCATGGGCCTGGAGGAATTAGAGAAGCAAAAGGCTTTAATTGAGGCAAAGTTAGCTAAAGTTGATGCAGTAGTTCAGCAGCAAGCTTCTCTTGTTTCTGTTGAATATGGTAGTTCAGATGAGAACAGTCCTCTTCATATTGAAACTGCTGTAGAAAGACATGATTCTGAGTCTGCTGCCAGTAGAATTATTTTGTCAAGTACAAAAGATGTTCCACGTAAAGAGATATCAAGTCACCGTAAACATGATAAAGAAAATGACAGAGGGGAATTGAAACGAAAAAGTGTTCATAAAGAGTCTAAAAGCTTGAAAGAAAATCATGATGGGAAGCATGCAAGTAGTGTATCAAAACATAGTGCTGCTGTACACGATCGTGGTATAGAAAAAATTTCAAGTCATAAAAGGTTTGTATTTTATTAATTGATCACAGTAGAAATTCTAAATTTAGTTATTTTAGTGTAACTGTCTTAATTATTTTAAATCAACTTCTCAAAATTATAGTGGATATCTACTGCAATATTCATGCCTTGGGGGGAAAAAAGAAAAAAATCTTGAATGTATTTACTTGGGTGCACAAAAATACTTAAGTTCAGTATACTTGAAACAACTTGGTAGAATGCATTAAGGGGTTAACTATACACTTTTTTTTAAGTATTGTTATTATTTTCTTAATATGTAACCTATTTTTATGTTGAATAAAATTAGCAGCATTGTTTTGAGATATTTACATATATATGTTTGTGAATAAATTGTAAAAGGTAGTTCAGAACCCAATCTAATTACGTGGTGATAGGAGTAACAAGTGGTGGTAATAAAGTAAAATAAAATAAAAGCTGCTTTTAAAAATTCATCACCTATTCAGTTCAGAATAAATCATATGCAAAAACGAGAAGCACACTGGTAAACTGCTTCAAAGAGTTGAAGTAATAGATCTTGATCTACAAATTTAACTCTCAACAGTATTATTTTATTTGGTAAAGGAAGACTTTTCAGTCTCAAAACCATTAAACTAATTAATTAGACTCTCCAGAAAAG
Source organism: Stegodyphus mimosarum (assembly GCA_000611955.2). NCBI lineage: Eukaryota > Metazoa > Arthropoda > Arachnida > Araneae > Eresidae > Stegodyphus > Stegodyphus mimosarum. The sequence goes on from KK121844.1 coordinate 408,244, forward strand.
TTACCGCTGACACTGCTATTAATCAAACAAAAAGAATTAAAAATATTTCCAATAACAGCAATGATTTTACAAAAGGACTTAGTTTACTAATTAAAATACTAAACGATAACAAAATTCCACATAATGACATCAAAAAACAGCTAGCAGTTAAAATACAGTTATCAATCTAAAAATTATTGTCACCACCAAACTGCTGTGTTTCGTAATAGGTTTTATACCTAAACCATTATAATGATAGTGTTTGGAAGTTCTTCACTTGATTTGGGCATCCTTGTCAAAATTCTAATATTGGTTTTAATTTAGATTAGATTGTCTGACAGTGCTTTTATTAACAAAATAGGCTTACTTCAGCTTCCAAGAAAGCCCGCTTTGAGTGGTGGTGAGTTCTATAATCTCTAACATTTGACAACTTTTGCTTTCCGCCTTTGTTCCCTTTTAGGTTACCTGTAATTTATAGCAATTTTTCTAAATTCCTGTTTTGCATTCTCTTACGTTTACTAGACACACAGTTACAATTAATTAGTTATTCATTCACAAAAAAATTTAATTTTTTGACTTTTACAAAACATTTATCACTTTTCATTTCAATTTTTAAAAATATTTTAATTATTTTATTATTCGGATTCTGACTTTATCAGTTTAAAATTTGCAGTTTTTTTAAATCATTACTTTACCCATTTTAACTTTGCTACTATACAGGCAAATATATTTTTTCATTACAAAACTTTTATTCCTCTAGTGTTGTTTATTTTAAGAACTTACTCCTCTATTTTTTATTTTATATATTTTTATTTCTCTTATGTTTTCATATGCTGTTTCATATTTCTGTTTTACATGTTTTTTGATTTGATCCACTGAGTTCGAAAAAAATTTGTTTTAGATTTCTAAGCTCTAGTGCTTATGATTTATTTTTTAACTCAGTTTGTAAGTTTTCAAATTTTCCCTATCGTTTTGTTTTCAAGTATTGAATTATTATTTTTGCATGTTTTGTTTTTGTACTCGATCTATTCAAAATAATTGTATAAATTTGTGTACTTTTTCACAATCTTTTTTAATTTTTCTGTTGTTTCATTTTTGCAATTTTTTGTGCTGTTTCCTTCAGCCTGGTGTTGGAATTGGATTGATCAAGGTGCAGATTACTAAAGTCTAGTTTTTTTCCATATCACTACAGTTTCATTTCAAACTAGTTTTGCCACTACTGCAGTATTATAAAGACAAGTCATGACTTTTACGATAAGTTAATAAATAATTAAGCTTAGTATATAAGATTAATTGTTAAATCCAGTTACATCAACCAAAATTAAAAACTGTGCTGCATTTAGGTACATGTGCTTGTTACGAAATTATATGGTTCTTGTTTTCTGGAGCAACCTTGCCAAGAATATTAATTTGGCTTGTTTCTGCATTGGTGAAAAACAAGCAATTACCGATTTGCACAGGTATAAGAAACAAATTTAATTGCACTCTGTCAATATAGTTGATTTTCATTACAAAATGCTTATTTTCAAATGAAATCATAAAATTTTGAGTTTTTAATTTATTGTAGTAAGAAATTTATTAGAAATATAACATACTTTGTGGAAGATTCGTGTTTTGCAGACTCTTTCTGATGTCCACAACTCAGCAATTGCTGCTAATTATGCCTCAAACATAATATCACTGCTGACTTAGTGCCTGAACATGAACTCTGCTGTATAGAATTCCATGTGATAACGAGCTGTGCTCCCCCTTCCCCCCCATTTTCTTGATCCCCGTGGGGTCATAAGAAAGAATATTTATGATCCACTAAACCAATTGTGAGCACAAAGACTTTTCCTTTTCAGTAAAAATATATTTTAGGATACCCCTTGGCGATTGGCCAGCGAGATACAATTGCAAGATAGCCGCTACACAAAACCAAAATAGTGAGTCAAAGAATTACACAAACTGTGTGTCCATGTACACATTGATCTATTTTCACTTTAAAAAAAATCCGAGAATTGCGCTCTCCTTTATCATGTACACATTGATCTATTTTCACTTAAAAATCAAAGGAGCACCAAATTCTACACTAGAGCCAAACAAAAATTATATAATCTCAATAAACTGCATTTTAAATCAAACAAGGAAATAACATAAAAAGGGAATTCATCTCGGTACTACGCAAAGGAAATATCCACTTACCTTATTTACAAATTTGTGTCTTCCGTCTGTGGCACACAAAATTCGGTACTTACGTACTATGACGACTACCTTGGCGACATTTGGAGATAAAAATCTTCATTGGCATTTTTTACTTTATGTTTATAAATTAAATAAAAGAACTTCATCAAAGCAAATTAATTTAAATTCTTTTAAAAATGAAAGCCCCAATTATAAAAAAACAAAAATTTTAAATACTAAAATCCTGAATATATATATATGTATACATATAAAAAAATGATATACCAAATACGAATAGAAAAAATTAATCATTTTTAATTTTACTACTGTAAATGATAATTAACAATTATTAAACTTACTTCTGAATAAGCTTCAGTGAAAGTTACATAAATAAATTATATTTTTGATACATAATATGCGTACAAATTTTTAAAAAATTGAGAGGCATTTAGCGTTAACTTTAAATAACAGATGGCAGCACAATATAGTTAACTTACTTAAAACTGGTTAAAAGAAAATCTTCCTCATTTGAAGGAAGTTGAAAAATGTTGATATCCATGCGGAAAAAATAATCGCAAAAAGTTTCATCTGTTTCACCTAAACGTGATAATCGGCGTAAATGTAGCAAAAAAAGCTGTGGTAATAGCAAATGCGGGACTAGTGCGAGATAATACTCTTTATTTCAGCGCCCTCTATAACCTATATTAGGGTTAACCTTTTTTTATAGCCGCCCAACCGGTATAGTGGTTAGCGTCGCCGACTGCCGTGCCGAAGGGCTCACGTTCAAATCCCGCTTATAACCAATGTTAGGCTTAACCTGTATAACATACAAAGGTCGCCGGATTTGGCGAGATATCTAGGTAGTCGTCATAATACGTAAGTACCCAAAATTCCTTAACAGCATCCAAAAACTTCCTAAAATTATCTGAACTGGAACCTGTATACTGGCATCGCCACATAAATTGACAAACGTAAGAGTCAAAATGTCCTTCATAGTGCTGGACTGTTGGTGCCATTTCACGTATGAACCTTTCTTGCGACAAAGCCATCTGAGCGATCTTTACATTTGATCATACACATTTCCTTTGTACACACAGGACACTTATAATGACTACTAAGTAAACCTTAATTTACATACCAGTTAATTAGCCATTTTGTGATGTAATGCACAAAATAAGCAATGTACTTCCTAACTGACATCCAATGCAGAAATAAGCCTTTGCAAATATTTTCCCATCAGTCATCTGAGTGATCTTTATGTTTGATCATATGCATTTCCTTCGTACACACAGGACGCTTATAATAACTATTAAGTAAACCTTCATTTACATACCAGTCAATTAACCATTTTACGGTGTAATCACTAAATAAGCAATATACTTCTTAACTGACATCCAGTGCAGAAATAAGCCCTTGCAAATATTTTCCCATCAGTCAAATTCACCACAATCACATCATAATAGAGTTTCCGTAACATACTACTCAGGTTACCGTAAATGAAGCAACAGTTTGGGGATAAATGAAACAGCAACTTGGCGATAATCCAAGGGCACCCTAAAATATAGACTAACAGACTTTTCTTCTTTTTCTAGCTGCTGACATTGCATCAGCAAATGGTTTCTTTTCAGCATATTATGCTTATTTTCAAAAATTCTTTCTTTCGGTAAGATAACTTTTTCTTTTAAAAAAACTGTAGCTTCGTTTTCAGATAATGGCAGATTGAAAATAGTAAGCATGATCAATATTTGCAATGAAAAACTGCTGTAATTTAAAATTGAAATTTTCATTAATTGAAGAAAGGTGAACTTCAAGTATACACGAAAAAACATATTTTGAAATCAAAGGTAGAAGAAATACATATCTATAGATTGGTAATCGTTGAAAAAAATTGCTTATGTTAAACGTGAAAATTTGTAATATCCAAAGAAATGTGAACTACTAGGACGAATAAGAAAAAAACATTGTATTTTAAAAGCAATGCTAAAAGAAACACACACATACAGATCAGTAATCATAAACATGTTTCTTGCCAATGCAGAAATGTTCTGAATATGTGTACATTAAAAGAATCATGTTCAATAGTGAACATTTCTTTAGGTTGGCATGTGAGCCTGTATATATATAATTTTGATACTTTTCCTGTTATATGCCTACTAAGTATATTGGGTGGGGGGGTCAGTTGTAAACAATTTCTAGTTATAAGAATAGATTTTAGATATACACACATAATTATATCTGAGAAGATGCTGTCATGGCTCTCAGCAGTGTTGGCTTCTCTTTCACAGGTGCCAAAACGTATGGCAGGTGCATAACGGGTAGGTACTGTAATTTTGTTGGTTGTTATTTAGTTAATGATGTTACACTGTTGCTTAGATTTAAATTTCAATAAAACAGCTGGTGACGGATTAAATTAGTTATTCCATTATTCCAGTGCACTTGTTAATAGATGAAATGCATTTGTTGAAATTTATAAATCAGTTTGCTTTCCTCATATTAGTAATTTTATTTTCATTTATCAAATGTATTGTAAATAAGGGAAGTTAAGAATTATGTGTTGGACTGATTTATGTAATGTTCTGAGGGGTTGTTTTCCTTGTATATGCAATTAGTTTTGAAATTGTCTTCTTTTCTATTTTCCTCTCAAGTAACACAGTTCTGCATTATTTATTGCTTCATATTCAGTGCATTTAATTTTTAGGATGGATTTGTAGTGTTAAATGTTTTGCATTAAAATCTCTCATAATTGGCACCCAATTAACTGTAATATCAAAATCATGGCATTTTTGAAGGTCTAAATTTAAGTAAGAAATTCAGGCCTAAAAAAAGTTAAAAAATAAATAATGGGCTAACAGTCATCAGCACATTATATATATATACACAGTCCAGTCACATTAATGTGACCATCTGTCAAAAGCCAGAATAACCACCTTTCGCAGAGCGGACTGCTGCGAGACGTGCAGGAAGAGAGTCACATATGTCCCTGAAGGTGTTCTCTGGGATGTTGAGCCATGCCGACTCTAATGCCGTGGCCAGCTGCGCTAGATTATGCAGTTGAGGATCCATGGCGCGAACAACTCGATCGAGATGGTCCCACAGATGCTCGATTGGGTTTAAGTCAGGTGAGTTTGCTGGCCAGGGGAGGACGGTAAACTCATCCTGGTGCTCTTCGAACCACGCACGTACACTGGCAGCTGTATGGCACCTCGCATTGTCCTGCTGGAAGATGCCATCATCCTGAGGAAAAACAATGCGCATGTAGGGGTGAACATGGTCCGCAAGGACAGATGCGTACTTGTATTGATCCATTGTGCCTTCCACAATGATCAGTGAACCTAGAGAATGCCAGGAAAACATTCCCCAGACCATAATGCTCCCGCCTCCAGCTTGGACCGTTCCGGCAATGGTTGCAGGGTGGTTCCTTTCAGAGGTTTCACGCCTTATACGCCAACGTCCATCTGTCCGATGGAGCATAAAACGCGATTCATCCGAAAACGCAACCTGTCGCCACTCAGTGGACGTCCAGCTGCTGTACTGGCGTGCAAATTCTAGCCTTCGCCGTCGATGAACAGCAGTCAGCATAGGTGCACGAACCAGGCGTCTGCTTCGGAGGCCCAGACGCAGCAATGTTCGCTGAATAGTACTTTGGGAGACACTTTTGGTAGCCCCTTGGTTCATTTTGGTGGTCAGTTGCTCAACGGTAGCCCGTCTATCTGCCCGAACGCATCTCCGCAACCGTCGTTCGCCTCTGTCATCTATGGCCCGTGGTGCACCACATTTGCCACGTCGCTGATTTTGGACAGTCCCATTTTGCCATGCACGGTACACTTTTACCACGGCGGCACGCGAACAGTTCACAAACTCAGCCGTTTCGGAAATGCTTCCACCCTTGGCCCGAAAGCCAATGATCATGCCCTTTTGGAAGTCGGATAAATCGCTTCGTTTCTGCATTACGCCAACGATTGAAATGTTTTCCGAAGCCCTCACACACCCTTTATATACGCTCAACTGCACTGTGCTGCCACCTGCCTTCTGTGATTGGTTATTTAACTCTGACATGGAAAGTACGTGGTGGTCACATTAATGTGACTGGACTGTGTATATATATATATTTTCCTCGTAGGCCTGAGGATTTAAATTTGAAAAACATGTTATGTTTCTGCCACCCAGAATTGCAAACTTTATCCAGCTGAATATCCTTTATCCTGAATATCCTAACCTACATGCAAAATTTGTGTGAAATATATCATCATGTAATATTGCCTTCTCTGAGTTAATATGTAACTTACAAACTCACCTCCCACCATCTTAATCAGTAACAGTAATGCTGTTAGTGGCTCAAAAGGATATACCTTTTTATTGATAAATGTTTTTTTACATGCAAATGAATATTTACTAATAAGTACAAAGATATCTTTATTTCATACATTTAATGATTAATTTATTTCTGACAATAAATACAGGAAACTAGGGGAAAAAAATTCTTGAAAATAAAATATTTAGTATTTACACTAAACATTAGCAGATTTTTTTTTTAAAAATTTAGAATATTCTTTAAAACCTTTGGCATATTTGATAAATATGGAATTGTCATATTTTGTTGCATGCCCATTAGCCTTTATTATTACTTACAAACATCCACATGCCTTCATGGTGTAGTGGTCAACACACTCAGTACGTAACCGAGAGGTCCGTGGTTCGATTCCTGACGAAGGCGTTGCTCATTTTTCATTACTCCTGCTTCCGAAATAACCTAATGACTACAACTGGCGCCCAAACTAAAAAGGTGGTGGATGAGGATTCTCCACCACCAAGAATTGGCGACTGGGGCCCCTAATCCCTAGTCGCCCTTTAAAAGGGGGAGTATATAAGGTATTTCTCCCACTTTCTTCGCATGCCTTCGTGATGTAGTGGTCGGCACACTCGACGCATAACCGAGAGGTCCGTGGTTCGATTCCCGGCGAAGGCGTTGTTCATTTTTCATTACTCCTGCTTCTGAAGTAACCCAATGACTCTACAGTATTTTGTTCCATTCTTGTGGGAAATCTTTCAAATTATCTCTGCTTTTTTTCTTACTTTGCTGCAGAGATCTTTTGAGCATGAACCCCAGATTTTCATTGATGTTGATATCTAGGGCAGGAGTGGCCAACCTTTTTTGGAAGAGTGCCACTATCTTAAATAAAGTTATGCTTTATAGGCTGATTATGGGATTTTTATTTTTACCATATTAGAATTAGTTTTTTAAGATGCTAACAAAATTAGGTGTTTTAGGTGCATATCAGTTAATCTTGAACATTATTTTAATTTTATGATATTCATAATAGAAAACATTTATTCACAAATTTAAGTCTCAACAAGTAACAACTCCATCACTATTTATAGCAATAGTGATGGAGTGACAGTATAGTGAAATAAACCTAAACTAAAATAATAAAAGTTATTATATTTATTCTAAAGTGTTTATGTGTGTACCTATCGACGGAGTTGATAGAGGCGATATTATTATTTTTTATAATCTTTAAACAAGTCTTTGTGTGCCACATTGTGGCTCGCATGCCACAGGTTGGCCATCCCTGGTCTAGGGACTGGGAAGGAATATGATGCAATGATAAAGATACCATGTACCACATTTTCACATTAAGCACCATACTTTTAGGTTCATCGACTTTCTGAAATATGGAATGTTCACCTAGATCTGACTTAATAGTATTTTTCTTTACATTCTTTTTTAATATATCTAAATGCATTATGTGGTTCATAATACTATCATTGAAAACAAGCTTCTCAATTCCATTTGCGTTTTCAGTTCAGCGACAGACTTACTGGGCTAAAAGCCTTTCATGGGCACAACTGTTGGCTGTCGATTCGCTCATGCATTTCGCTGAGGTTTTCAATAGAGAGGTATGTTCATTTCCTCTCGTGTTCTGCCTTTTACAAATGGCATGCAGCCTGCCATTCCTTCGCATTGTTAGGTCTGTGAGCAGAGACAAGATACGGGCCGACTGGTCTTTCATCACCTATGTGATGACCATCACTACCAAAAATATATTCAATTTTTTTTCGTTGCTGAAAATGACCTTTCTCCCAAAGCTTTCTGTCTTTAATTATGATTTAGCAAATTTTAAACACTTTCTCTAATTTTGTAAACTTATGCACAGTTTCATTTTGGCTACTCTGACATTATAACCGCCTTTTCTGAAAACATTTCATATAGCTTGGCCACAAATATGTCTGTCATTGGTAGCACACAAATTTTCTACACCAAGTTGAGTAGCACTTGCTTTGGGATCCAACGATTATTTTCTGTGACTTCATCCTATAATTTTAGTAACGTGATACAATTTACCATTCTTTGATAACTTGAAAAGAAACTGACACCTATATTAGTTTCTGAAATCACTGTTTAAAGTGCAGCAAACATACTGTATCTAGGAATAAACAATAGTGTATACAGTGTTGAAATGAGTGTGTTTTTAAATCTGCATCTTTAAAAAATAGTAATAAAGCTCATTTTTATAGAAATATAGCCCCTTTCCCCTC
>KK121844.1:416979-454500 GCA_000611955.2 Stegodyphus mimosarum
TTTTTTTGACAAATATTTATAATAACATTCTTAAATACCATAAAATATTACATTTATATAGTAATATATTTACTGTTATATATATAGACAAACAAATGCCTGCAATTATTCATAATTATAAAAGGTTTTATTTCATGTCTTTTGTTTAAAATTTCCAGATTAACTATAAATTGCTTGAAAAAAAGGAAATATATTCTCAATTTTTAAAAACATATGCTTGAAATTATAGACCATTGGCTATGCCTGTCTCAGCAAAATTCATTTTTAATAGTATTTTAACTAAAGATTATCTAAGCACTGTTCTGAAAAAAAGTCTATGGCTACAGCATCTTCAACTACATCACAATTAGATTCTTGCATATACGTTAATTTTTCAAAACCTTTCTTCATGGTGTTAGATGATAATGTGATATTTTTATGTCATAGGTTCTTTTATGCATATGAAAATGAGAAATGCAGTGATTTTAAGGAATAATGCAAATATATTAAGCAATTTATAGATATTTTAGAGTGTCTAATCTTTAAACTTCGGCGTTGTCTAATCTTTAACCATCAGCATTCCTTTGAATATAAATTGAAAAGCAGATGTTAAAGATTACTTTTACTAGGTTAGAGTAGATTTAAGGTTGCCCCTTGGATTATCACTTAGTTGTTTGGAAACCCTATTATAGTGTAATTGATTGCATGATTGCAGTGAATTTGAATGATGGGAAAAGATTTGGAAAGGCTTGTCTGTGTGGCGGTTTTTGGATAAGAAGTACGTTGTTATTTTGTGGTTTACACGGTAAAATAGCTGGATGAGATAAGATTAATTTGAAGTTTCTCTGCAATTTGGAACGAAAGGGGAAAAAGCATTAATTGACTGGTGAGTAAATGAAGGTTTACTTAGTAGCTATAATAAGTGTCCTGTTTGTAGGAAGCAAATGCGTATGGTCGAACGTTGGAGGATTCTGCCGCTACGGAAGATATTTTTTACTCTTATCTTTGTGAATTTATGTGGCAATGCCAGTATACAGATTCTAGTTCAGATAATTTTAGGAAGTTTTTGGATGCTGTGAAGGAATTTTGTTTGACTGAAGACGCAGAAATATGTAAATAAGGTAAGTGGATATTTCCTTTATGTGGTGCTGAGATGAATTTCCTTATTTATGTTATTTCATTGTTTGATTTAAAATGTAGTTTATTGAGATTATATGTATTTTTTGTTGGCTGCTCTTTTGACTTTTTAAGTGAATATAGATCAATGTGTACATAGACAAAGGGAGTGCGTAATGCCTAGTTTGTGCAATTCTCTGTTTTTTTTTTTTTTTTTTTTTTTTTTTTTTTTTTTTTTTTATTTGTTTTTTTAAAGTAAAAATAGGTCGATGTGTGCATGGATATAGAGTTTGCAATTCTTTGACTTGTTATTTTGTATTTGAGTAATGGCAATTTTTGCATCAAAAATTGCCGCTACACAAAGCCAAAATAAGTCAAAAAGAATTGCACAAACTCTGTGTCCATGTATCGCCAAGGGACACCCGTAAATTTATTTTTACCCTTTAACTATTCTCAAAAGTACAGATTTTTTTCTTGCCATTTAATATTTATAATTTCTTGGAGATTAAAATTCTATATTATATTTATAGGGAAAAAGATTATATGGAATTAAAAAATCATGAAAAATCACCAAAATCTCATAAAAGGGCTCATTCTCCTCCAAAGAATGAACTTTCTCATCATACTAGCACAAGAATTCGCTCTCCTGTCCATCGATCAGAAATTAGAAAACTGCCATCACCACGACGTAAAGAACGGTACTGGGGTTCTCCCCCAAGATCACATTCTCGTCGTAGTCCTTCACCCAGAGCTTCGTATCCTAGACATACTGAAAAACCACGAATGAGAAGTCCTATCAAATCTCGTAGTCCCATACCACGTAGATCTCCTGAACACTATGTCTCAGATTTTCGGACCTCACGTAGATCACCTGACTATTATGTATCAGATTCCAAGACTTCACGTAGATCACCTGAACATTATGTATCAGATTCCAGGACTTCACGTAGGTCACCTGATCGTTACCCTTCAGATTCTAGAATTTCACGCAGATCACCAGAACATTATGCACCAGATTCCAGGGGCTTGCGTAGGTCATCTGAACGATATATATCAGACTCCAGGACCTCACATAGAAGATCTGTAGGTCGTGCAGTTTCACCTAGAAGGTATCCAAGTGATCGAACTAATAGCCATCGACAAAGTGGGAGTAGAACACGAAGTCCTGAAAGGAGCAGAAGATCGCGTAGTCCTAAATCTTATAGGGATCGAAGACGGTCTCGTGATAATATGAGATCTACAAATGCTTCAAGAGGAAGTCCTCATCGAAAATCTCGATCAAGGTATGTATTTAAAGAAATTTTGAAAAATTTAATTAATTTTATTTATTTAATTAATTAATTAGTGGAAATTTAATTTAATAATTTATTATTGAAAAGCAAATGTTAATCTTGCATGCATGATGACACATTTAAAATAAAATACAACCAACACGTGGGTTCCATATGAGTTTGGTCTTCTGTGAAAGTCTGTTTTAGAAAAATAGGTGTTCAATACTGATATTTGTACATGTTCCAAAAAATCACTAGTCTCTTTTAAATATTGACATTTATTTGAGAATATTTATCAAGAGAAATTTCAATGTCTGTAAGTTAGGAAAGAAAAGAAGTAGTCTAGAGCAGATCTATTATTACAGAGGCTTTTCACACATTTTTTATATGACTTTGCTTTGCTATGAAAAAATTTGCCTGCTTGGGGAGCAAAAAATGGAACAAGAAATGTGTATCAAAGCCAGTTTCTTCTCTCATATCCCTACTAAATCTCTTAATGTATTATCTGCGGATTTTTGGGCTTTTAAAAAGCAGACTGTTCAGACATCAGCTGGAAAACTGTTCAAGAGGAATGAGGTAAAATAGCTCTTCCGCTATATGTAGGAAATTACGGTATAGAAAGATGGTGAAGAATACGGGTTATCAAATGGAACATTCAAAAGGAAAAAAAAATTTTAGGTAGAATATTTCTGTAAATATAATGAAAATTGTCTAAAAAATGTGTGAACAGCTTTAGTATTGCTAATGATTTTTTTCAGGAATAATTAGCTAGCTAGCAATATATCTCTATCACTAATATATAATAATAAAAAGACCCTAATGTATTTAAATTTGTTCATTAGAATTTACAGTCAAGATAAATCTTGTAACGTTCTGATCCCTAATACTCAAATGTTTCCTTACCACTTGAAATGTGAGAGTTCAAAAGTAAAAAAAAAAATTTAAAAAAAAAAAAAACAGCATTTGTTGTTTAATTTCAGCATGCTATTCAGTAGGATAATCTTCATTTTTACTTGGATTCAGATGTTATCAATGGGATTAAGAAGCTTGAGTATTGCTAGTTTCAAATGAATCATTATTTGTAGTTAGATATTTTTTTTTTTTTTTAGTATTTTAATTGTATTTTGTGTAAGATAGTACTGTTTTTATTATCTGAATTAAATATGTGAAAAATCATATATTTTGTTTAAAATTTGTTAGTAACTTAATTGCTTTTATTTGCAGAATTGTATTAAGAATATATATAATGTCATTAAGTTTAAAAGTATTGTGTTAAATTAAAAAGCATAAAATATGTGTTAAATTTTTTGAAAAAATTATTCCAAAGTGCTTTTCGCATCCAACAGAATTTTTTAATTTAAATATGTGAAAAATCATATATTTTGTTTAAAATTTGTTAGTAACTTAATTGCTTTTATTTGCAGAATTGTATTAAGAATATATATAATGTCATTAAGTTTAAAAGTATTGTGTTAAATTAAAAAGCATAAAATATGTGTTAAATTTTTTGAAAAAATTATTCCAAAGTGCTTTTCGCATCCAACAGAATTTTTTAATTTTACGATTTTCTGTTTCTTAAATTTTAAAAAATGTATCGCTTGTATAAAGTTTTTATAGTCCTTTTCTAATTTTAATCAAATATTGACTTTTTACAATCATATAGATTAAATTGCAAAGGTAAAAGTGGATAGTATAAATTTAACTTCTTGCCAGATTTACTATTTTTATACAGCACAAAGTCCAAGATCCGGGATAATCTAAAATCTGGACCTCAAAGCCACAAACTTTTGTGCGTTACGCATGTGCGAGTGCACATATTCGACAGGTTGGTTAACCAGATTTAAAAATCACCGTGGTATAAGGCAATTAAAAATTTCAGTAGAAAAAGCTTCAGCTAATACTGAAGCTGCTGAACTATTTGCAGATGAATTCATTGAACTCATAACTAGTGAAACGCTATCTCCACCACGAATGAAACTAGCTTTTTCTGGCAATATGTATCATGAAATAACTTGGCAACATCTACAGAAAAGGCTCCAACTGGTGTCAAAGAATCTAAAATGAGACTGACAGTTTTAGCGTGCACAAATACAGGAATGCGCAAGTGCAAAGTTTTAGTGAAAGATAATGTATCCATATTATTCTTTTCTCTAAATTGTACGTCCGTCATTCAGCGTGTGGATATTGGAATAGTGTACAAGCTGAAATCAAATATGAAGTATCATTTTTAAAATCTGTGTTAAATTTCTTAAACAATGGCAAGACTATGCAAGAATTTTTGAAATATTTTAGCATAAAATCTGCTGTGTGGAGCATCGTAAGGTCGTGGGAGGATGTGCCTCCAGATACTAAAAAATGCTTGACATAATTTATGGCCAGCTACCATTTTATGGTGAGGATGAAGAAGATGATAGCTGCGAATTTGAAGGTTTTTGGATATCGAAACCAAAGGTGAAATTTTCCAGTTAATGAATATTGTAAAGAAATGTGGAGAAGAGGCAATAAATGAAGATGGTTAACGGAAGTTTTTCATTGCGATGACAATGCCCCTATCATCAATCAATTAATGGATGGCAATATCTGTAGTTTTTTTTTATGGTTCTAGATGCAGGAAACACCACTACCGATAGTGAAGAAAGTGACAGAGAGGTTATTGAAAACTAAAAAATTTCGATTGACAAGCTAGTCCAAATTCTCAACGGAGACATTACAGGACTTCACCAGTGGAACTTTGTAACTGTTTATAGAATTAAAGTATTAGCACAAAAAAACAACTTACATTGAAAGAAATGTTTAGTAAAGGAAACAACCAAGTATTAAGTTTTTTTTTTTTTTTTTTTTTGTGTGTGTGTGTAAATTTTGATACCCTCTAGATCATAAGTGCTCTTTATTTCATATTTTTAATTGTATAATTTCTGCATACCATTTTACTAGATTTAAATTGATGATCTAATATCCGGAATCGCCGAAGTCCCAACGAGTCCGAATCTCGGACTTTGTACTGTATTTATTTTTATTCTAGCTAAAGATATAAGCATGTCATAACATAATTAAAAACTAATAATGTCGCACAAAATGACATTATTAATATTACTTGTGCGTATTAAAATGTATAAAAAATTTCTGAAAATGAATCTTTGCTTTCATTCGAAATTGGAACTAATTGTCTTTATCCTCATTTATTTACTCATCTTATCAGTTTATAAATTGTAATTATTTGTAAATTTGAAATGCAGATTTTTCCAGAGTCCTAAGTATACGGGATATTTCTTGGTGAGGGTGTTCCCCCCCCACCAGTTGTTGCCAAGTATAAAATTATGAAATAGAGTTCAAAAGACTAAAAAAAATTAATTCTATAAAAAGTAAATTTTTCAATCTAGAGTATTCTACACATAATTAAGAAATAATAAAACAGAACGAAATTTAATCTAAACAGGTGGCATAAAATTACAAATATCATTCATTATTATAGAAAAAATCTCAGCGTTTTAATATAACTGACACCACATAAATTCTATCAAATATGACTAAATGGTGGCGAGCAGTGTCGTGCTGAAATTTATTTCTCCATTTAGCACTGCCCCAAAATCGCTCTACAGTTAAGATAATGATAAGATTTCTTTTGGTTCTGCTGTCGCATAACTGAATATGTTACTTGAATTTAGTTTTAAATTAAGTATGTATATATTTAAAAAAGGGAAATTAAGTATGTATATATTTAAAAAAGTGATTGATTTATAATTTCTCCTTTGTATTGAAACTATAAAACAATTAACCCTTGAAAATGCAAATTTCAAATACTCTATCTGTGATCTTTCTCATAAATTCCCCCTTCCCTCGCCTTCTTTTACTTTTCATGATATAAATCAGCTTAAAAATATCAACTTGGTGTCTTTATAATTAATTGTCTTGCATAGATAAATGCTTTATGGTTTTATCTGATAATAGATAATCAGAAGAAATGTCAAATTCATTTAAAATCTAGTAATAAATTCTGTAAAAATTTTTAATCATTCAAGTATACTGTTTCTTGTATGAAGAATAGCGTAAAATATAATACTGAGTATTTCTTGAGATTATCCATACATCTTGTGACTCCACATCTTTTGTTTAAATTCTGGTTTAGGAATCTGTAAATAGTACTTAGATGGAAGTTCTGTATCATTTAAGTCTATGTTGTCTAACATATTTTAGCACAAAGCACTTTAGTTTGATATATGGATTAGCTTTTATTGTAGTCCTAAATGCATTTCTTCTAATGTTTACGTCTTCAAGGCCAAGAAAGAATTTATTTCTCCATTGTATTTTCATGATGAAAAACAATGGTTTTTCCCCCCTACTGTATTTGCATTCTAGTACCTTTTGTGTGAACTGATTTTATTTTCAGTGGCACTGCTGATCAAGATCAAAAACATAGGAGAAGTGAAAAAGATAAATTCAAAGACAGTTTATCTGAAGGGCAAAAAGTTCAACATGAAGACTCATCAGATGATCAGTATGTATATTTTCATTATCTGAAATTATTTTGAAACCTTGGAAAAATCTGTGTAATCAAACGTGATTTTTTTTTAAATCTGCACTGTGTATAATTTATAATCTTCAAGTTACAATTGCATAAAGTTTGTTTGATAAACTAAATTTTATTTATTTATTTTTCAAGGAAATTTTTTATATTAAGTGCATATTTGTATGTATATGCAGTATGTATATAAACAAATAAATAAAGGAAATGGAGAAGCTGTAAAATCAGTTTTAGCCTGAAAATTTGCCATGGCATTTAAAAATGAAATAGGCCAATTAGAAATTTTTTATCTTGTTCTGTTATCGGGACTGGAGTCATCACCAGATGTCTTGTCAAGAGATTGATTTATATGAAGTTGCCAATGTTTACTTAAAAAAATTTTTTTAAATTAAAAGAATGCCTTTTTCAAAATTGGCAACAGGAATATAAATTCTAAAGTTGTCACTATCACTTGTGATTTTATTATTATTATATTGTATAAGAAAAATTTATCTCAAAGAAAGTGCACAAAAAACCATAAAATGAAACTATTTCAATTCGAAGGAAGCACCAAAATGGAGATGCAAATGGATATGAAAATTTGGGACTTGACTAGTGATAAAATAACTTTCATACAATGTCTTTAGGAACGAAGGAAAATTCACTCTGAAAGAAAGTGCATGAAAAACTGAAACATGAAACCCGTTACAGTTTGAAAGAAGCACCGAAATGGAGATCCGAAGATATCATGTTCCGAGGGAGAGGATTTGAAGGGCTTGCAGCAAGAAGGAGCCAGCTGCATTTGGGGCGGGGGGATATTTTTTTTTTCTCTAATTTATATTCTAAATGTTTGTCCTCATTAAAATGGCTGATAAAATTGATTTTTCACAGCTACTGCCATATCTTACTCCAGTGCAAAGAACAATTTTTTTTAAACAGTAAAGACCAATGAACACAAAATGACATGAAGCTGGTCCTTTCTTGCTGCAAGTCCTTCAATTACATTCTCAAAATTGATTTAAAGGACAGAGAATCAGTTTCTTAACAACAGTTTGTTTCATTTATATATGGTGTTTAAAATTAACATCCATTGAGTCAAAGCCAGCGTCAACTTGATATGAATCATTCCAATCATTATTGGTCGGAACAGCTATATAAGGGAAGTCTGTGACCATGCAATAATGTCTAGACCGTCAGTTAAAATAGGCAGGACTGCTAATATTGCTGGAGAAAGAAAGTTTCATTTGATGTCGAAAAAACAATGTTGGTCATATTTTTCCATCCTTGTGGGTGGGCGACAGGATTTACCTGTGAGCAAAAGAATGTTATTTAATTGCTGTGCCTAACCACTCTGCCAGAATTTTGCTTAAAGTTATTGATAACACTATAATATACTCAGACTGTAGGAAAGGGTATAACACTGAAGAATAAAAAGAGGTGGGATTTGAACATTTCTGCGTCAGCTATAAATATAATTTTATTGATCTTGATACTGGTTATCACATGAAAACTATTGAAAGCTCGTGGGACAGCACGAAATGGCAAAATAAACTTCAGTGCATCACTGACTGTAGTCAATTAAGTTCTTATTTAATTAGGTGTATGTGGCGGGTGCAGTATCTTAAAATGTATATGTTTTCAGACATTTTAAATTGGATTTTTCGTCAACTTAACCATATCATAAATATTTTGGCAATTATTTTTATGCTTCGAAAATTTTTTGTTAGACTGTCAGCTTTTCCCGATATATGAATCTGTTCTCAATAATAGAACAGTATGAAATGTGTTAATGGTTTATAAAATTTTCATTTGCAGTTCGGTTTTATTCTGCTTTTTAAAATAATTTATTAATCAGTTTAAGTGCTTGTTTGAATTAATGATCAGTAAAAGAATGATTATAGTTTTAATTTGTTTTGGAGGTATTCTGTCCTTTTGTGTTCCAAGTCCCGTGATTCATCGAAAAATTCAGTATGATTCCATTATCAGGACTCTATGAAACTGCAGCAAAAATTTATGTGGAAAAGCACTAAATCTAGCCCATTTAATCACAGTTATTTAGTACTGTTACTGTATGATACGATTTCATCTAAATTAAATTAATGATCTCAGATAGTTATTTACTGTTATGCTTCCTTTTTTGCATTAAGTTTATCACCATTACCAAAAATTACCAAACTACTATTAATAATTTAACAATTATTTGGAGCATCAACAGTAGTTTGGTAATTTTTCACGGTACTGATACCGGAATTGTACTGAAACTTCTTACTCCCCAACAATTTTTTTTCTATTCATTTAGCCCAAGAAGGCTAATAACATCTTGAAACATGATTTTGTATTGTTTCTTTTTCCATTCGTGTTTGTTGCTGTTCAGAAAAGTGTAAGATTTTCGTCTATCATATTTAATCTGTCTGTTACTAATTAACTGACTTAAACTGTTTAAAAACAGTGGATGTGGTTCTTGAGAATACTATTTTTTTACTTTTTAATCTGATTGATTTAAATAAAAATGCATTTAATTCATGGTATATCTAATTAAAAACATTAGCTATTTTAATAGAATTACATATGTTTTCACTTTTTAAACATACAGAAGATACATAACATTTCTATGTTTGTCTAAATGC
Organism: Stegodyphus mimosarum; assembly: GCA_000611955.2. Taxonomy (NCBI): domain Eukaryota; kingdom Metazoa; phylum Arthropoda; class Arachnida; order Araneae; family Eresidae; genus Stegodyphus; species Stegodyphus mimosarum. Next base: position 426,474 of record KK121844.1, read on the forward strand.
ATGCATATTCATCTAATATCCTATAAAATATTTCACTATTCCACTTGAACTATCTGTGTCCATAATCTCTATTGATAAACTGCATTAAATCTCAAAATAACCCTCTTTGGCTGTTGTTAAAATCTGAAGCTTTCAGAATTTTTTTAGCATGTTTTGTGCACTAATTATTAATCATTGCTCTGCACAGTAGCCCTATTTATATGCATTTTATTTGTCCCTTTATGTCTGTTTTTATTAGTTTCTGATATGTCTGGGTGTCTTGTATATCGTATTTAGTATATATGTGTGTGTGTATTAATGGGTTTTATTTTTAATATCTCTGTATTTGAAATAGATATATATGTGTGATGATTTCAAAGCACAATCGCGAAGGCTGAGTGGTATGGCGAGAGGAAGGAGTTGATACCAAATTAAATTCAGACAATTATCATCTTTATTTGCAGATTTCCAGGCACACTGGAATAATTCCTTGTAGACAATATACTCTTTAATCATAGCAATTACAATAATTTCTTATATACAATTTACACGGGTTAATGGGGGTGACATGATTTTAGCAGAGTATAGAAGATACGTTAGCAATGACGGAAGCTAGGGGAAGAAATGCAGCAGAAGAATGACATAATTAACTCACCGGCGGTATTTATACCAAATCTGACATACAAATACCGCTAATCTATGATTCATTAATTTTAGTTTTAATTGCCCTTTTCAAATAGCTTTACATAACAATAGAAAGATCTGAAATTTAGGAGGAGAGCACCAAATTTAGAATGTTAATTTTGAGATCGCCAAGTATTTTTTAAAGCAGCTAATCGTATTTAGTATATATGTGTGTGTGTATTTAATTGTAATAAATTGCCTAAATGAATTCTATACAGTGCTTTTACTTAAATTCATCTCACTTAAGCTCTACGTACTTAGCTTACTCATCTTACTGAAATACCTTTTTGGCAAAATAATTCTTACGTAAGGAAAAGACGAAGCACCTTCGCATTTATTAATTATTGTTAGTTGATCGGAGGTTGGTTTGTTCCCCTTGAAAAGTCAACTAATTTCCGGTCAATGACGATAATTACTTGGTTTATTGATTACATTTGCAAATTTAATTATGCCTTTTTAAAAGTTTCCATTTTCAATTTATTCTTGATTCATTTTTGATGTTTCCAATTTAAAAAAAAAAAAAATGTCAAGATTCATTTTTAAATATGTTTGTAAGTTACTTCATTTCAATAGAGTTGTAACTACCTTTATCAAAGGAGATAGTTTAAATAATCCATTAATAAATAAATTGTATGTATGCTTAACTAACTAATGAGTAAAATAAGGACAAACCAATCCAGAAATTAAAACAGTAGTCTAAAAGCTGCAGTAAATATTATATTGTTCATAATATATTCAGAAACATGGCTGTGTTAGTTTACCTCAATGCATCATCTGAAGAGATGTCACAAGATATGTATTATCTCAGTTTCTATTTATTCTATTCTGTCATATTTTGATATATCGAAAATATGTAAATAGTTTATTTTTATTATGCTTGTACTAGTGACTAATGAGTCACTGAAGAAAGATTAAAGCATTTTATTTTTCCATTAATTAAAAGCAAAATATTAAATTAATATTGGTTTTTTATTAGTTTTTTTTTAGTTGTCAAATAATATATACACTATTGAAATGTTGGAAGTATTTGCATGACAGGTTAAAAGATATTTTAGTATTTTCATGTTTTAGAAATGGTTATTCTTGAATTTTTTGTAATATTTTTAATCTTTGCACTTTTCTTTTGATGTAACTATTGCTTTAGTAAATGAATAAACTTACATAATCTTCAAATCTAATTTATTTATTATATCAAATGCTGCATTAATGTTATTAATTATTTTTACATTATCTCTTTTTCATACTGGTTGTTTGCAAACAAGCAGGCTAAATGCCCCCCTCCGGTTCTCCCTCTCATGTAATATGAATACAACTCAATTTCCCATAGGAGGTATCCTTTCCCTTAGGTAGATAGCCCCTGTGACCGTATTCAAATACCCTAACCTTCATCCCTTTAATTTCTGTGCCTTTTTCTTCTATAAATGGAAATAGCACTTTCCCGAAAAATGAAAATGAAAATCGTATCTCTTAATTAGGCATCAACTACAGAGAGTTTTAACCTATAATTCTAGTGTGGCCGAAGGCCGCTCATATAAATTTGTAAACATTAGTAGGGGTGCTATAGCACCGCGCCCATAGGCGAAAATGTCTAGGTGGCAAAGCATGAGGGGAGGTAGAACAATTTCCAATTTAAATCATATAATAAATTAATTAAATGCATTTAGTAGGTGCTGGGTAGTCCTGAATTAACTGCGAGGAACTTGTCAGTCGAAATGAGCATATGAGTACGTGAGAGTCAATCATAGTCAGAGACGCAATTTGATTGGTTGTCATGGAAAAAGCAGTCTATTCATAAAGTTGCAATTATGAGTCCATAATCTTCTAATATAAGTAGTACAAGCCATAATAATAGCTTAAAGAAAGTAAAATAAAGTTAGAACTAACAGTAATCATCTTCTAATGCCTAGGAATAATATTTAAATTCAATAAAATTGTGGAAGTAGGCGTGTTTTAGTTACGACCAATCCGAAGTAATCTTTGGGTCATGTGACCGCAGCACTAGTCTTTGGAAAAACAACTAAACTGTAAAGTCCATAAGCTTTACCAAAGGTAACAAGATTAAGTATGAGATAAATACTAATTAATTTTAGAAAACACAAAGTCCATTGCGGCGTAGAAGACACAGTCCATGGCTTTGTCAAAGGAGAACACATAAAACATAACGTTTAAATTGTAATTTACGCTCAAAGTCCATGTAATGGTAATAACACACATTGTCCATAGCTTTGTCAAGGCGAAATTAGTTGTACACAATGCACTATTTAAAACTTGAGTAAACATAATACATAATTATAAAGATAAATCCGTTACCATTTAACGTTGTGATGAATAGTCCGCGGTCTTTTCACGACATTCTCTTCAGTGGGATCGTAGTTGGCTAGACTATTTATTGCAGTAAATTGAGAATTTTTAACATTCGTGAAGAATTTGTGCGAATAAATAAGGATTTGTTCTTGGATTTCAGGAATTTTTAATTCTTGGTTAATTTGAGTATTCCTAATGAACCATCTTGAATTTGTAATTGTTCTTAGAATTTTGTTTTGCAAAACGCTAAGTTTTTTCCTTGTTGTCTTGCAGGTAGTAGCCCAGGTAGGCGCGGCATACAATAAAATCGGGCGGATAAGAGTAAGGTACAGAGTCCTTTTAGTATTTAATTGTAATTTAGATTTCCTTCCTAGGAGAGGATATAAGGCCATAAATGCTGCATTTGCTTTATTAGTTATGTAATTGACATGTTCTTTAAATGTCAGTTGAGAATCAATATACGCTCCTAAATATTTATATGAGTTTGCAGTTGGAATAATTGCATTATTAATTTGGATCTCCAGATTAATGGGATAATTCTTTTTGTACCTTCTGTAAAGTACTGTGCAACATTTAGTCGGGTTTAAGTTTATCTTCCATTTTTTACACCAGTTTTCAATGATTTTAACTTGAGTTTGGAGTTTATCGATAGCAAATTGTGGATTCATTGAGTTGGCAAGTATTACTGTATCGTCAGCATATTTTAAAATTTTAGCGATATCCGAATTCGGCATATCACTGGCATAGAGGTTGAAATTCGCAGGTGAGATGACCGATCCTTGTGGAAGGCCTCTGTAGATATTCTTCGTCGATGAGAGTGAGTCACCACATCTGATTTGAAAGGTCCCATCTTCGAGATAGGAAATCATTAATTTGAGGAAACTGTCTGGAGGTTTTAATTTAGCAAGTTTAAAAATGAGTCCGGCATGCCACACCCGATCGAAGGCTTTTTCGAAATCGAGGTAACAAGTCGCGACTGCGTTCTTCTTTTGGAACTCTAAGGAAATAAATTCAATGAGATTAAGAATTTGGTGGCTGGTAGAGTGAACTCTCTTGAATCCGAATTGTTGATTATCTGTATCTTTAAGTTGATCAGTATAAATGTTTAATCTTGAGGCTAGGATTCTTTTGAAAACTTTGCTGATTGCCGGAAGTAGGCTAATTGGCCTGGTAACTTCTGCTGGGTTTTTACCTGGTTTGAGTAACATAATAACTACTGAGTGCTTCCATGCTTTTGGGAAGTAAGATTTTCTAATGCATGCGTTGATAATATTGCACAGGAGTACAATACAATTTCTTGGGAGGGCTTGGAGGGCTTCATTACTGATTTTATCGAATCCGTGCGCTTTACGTTTCTTTAATTTATTAATGATTTCTTTAACTTCATTTGGGGAGGTGAGGTTGATTAGATCTCTGTTATTTTTGAGTCTGATTTCTTCGATTTCGTTATTGATATAATAATCGAAAGGGCTGGAATCATCGTGTTTTTGAAAGACAGTCTCGAGGCTCTGGGCAATAACTTCTGCGATGTCTTCTTCTTTACTGTGAGTATGCCCTCTGTGCAGTATGGGGTGATGATAGTTGGTCTTATTAGTACGGATGGAGCGGGCAATTCTCCAGATAGAATTTGGATTAAGGTCAATATTTTCCATTAAGTTGTTCCAGTTTTCGGAGCGGTATTTAATAATTTCTTTGGCTATTTTTCGGGTTAAATAGTTGACATGCCTTTTATCTGAAGAGTCCCTGGTGAGGTGCCAAGTTTTCCTTTGCCGGTTTCTATCTTGAATTAAATTTTTGATATAATGAGGCAGGGCTTGATAGTTGGTTGTTTTTGGAACATAAGTAGCATGTGAAATAACATATTGGATTTTTGAGTTAAAATTTTGAATAGCAATTTCAATGTCTTCTGCGCTTCTTAAATGTTCGCCGCATGGCACGTAGATTAGCTCTTTTGTATAAATTGACCAAGTTATTTTAGTTTTTGGCTTGATCAGTGGAGGGTAAAACCCATAAAAGTCAAATTTCACTGGCAGGTGATCTGAAGAAAGTTCCTCAGTAACTTCAAGATACGGAGTAGAGTAGATATTGTTTGTAATGACAATATCAAGTATATCAGCTCTACCGTCATAATGATATCTGGTAGGCATATCTAGTGCAATAATTCTAATATTGTGGCTTTGAGCATAATTATTTAAAATTGTGCCATTTCTATTGTTTAAGTTACTATTCCAAAAGGTACTTTTTGCATTCAGATCCCCTGCAATAATAGTGGGGAGATCTGAGTTGGTGAGATTATCAAGATCCAAGTTATTGAGAATGCTTTGGGGTGGATTGTAGACTGAAATAAACAGAAAAGGGTCGCTAAAACCCGAATAGATGATAGCTGCCGTATTTTCTATTCTTCCAGTATTAGGTAAACTGTGTTTGGTGAATTTGATATGCTGCTTAATGACAATTGCAGTGCCGCCTCCTGAGTTGTGCGTGCGATCCGTTCTTAAGATGTTATATCCTTGGATATTAAATTTAAGGTTGGGATATAGATGGGTTTCGTTTATAAGCATGACATCAATGTCGTGTTTATTAAGGTAGTTGATTAGTTCAAACTTTTGTTTGCGAATGCCGTTTGCATTAAAATATGCCACTTTAAGAAAGCTATTTGTGCTTGATATCAGGTTAGGATTATAGTTATTGGGCCTAAAAGTCATAGTTTTGATTCATAAAGTAATCAATGGCTGCCATGCCAACTTCCATTTTTTCCATTAGAGTCCGGGTGGACTTAAATTTGGTGAAGAATTCTTTAGCTTGGATAAGCTGAATTTTGATCCATTCGAAGAATGAGGGTTCTTCATTCGTAGGTTTTTCTTTAGGCCACGCCTTGGGCGGGGTGGGGATCTCTTGCGTTTTACGCGTTGGTAGACTTTGGAAGTCTTCATTTCTTAATTGAAATTCAGTTTTTGGTATTTGATTATTCTTTAATTTTTGAGCATTTCTTTCTGCAATACTCTTTTTAATATTATCTGGATTTTTGCTACATCCTCTGTATGATAAAACATGATTCAATCCGCATAAAACACAGATTGGTGGATCAGTGCCTTTTTTAGTTTTACATAAATAAGTTTCATGAGTTTGCGCACATTTTAAACAGCGAGGAGTGTAGTGACAGAAATCTCTAGTGTGGCCATATCATTGGCATTTATGGCACTGAACTGGGCCCGGTCTTGATTTATATTTAGCTATGAGGACATTGAGACCTCTTAACTTTTTAATTTGAAAGATTTTCTTGCCCTCTTCTTTTCGTTTAACATCCACGACGTACACGGGAATTTTAGTAATTTCACCATCTTTCATGGAAGTTAATTGTCGAATTTTCATGACGGGTATTCCGTTGCTTTCTAGGTCTTTTTGCAAAGTTTCTATATTGGCATTTGCCGGTAAATTTTTAATTACGGCCTTTATGGGCTTTTTTGAATTCATTTGGAATGTATGATAGGGGATGCCCTGTTTTTGTAAATAATCTGCCATGAGGCGGTAGTGGTCAGGTTCAAAAACTCTGATAGTAAGTCTTCCTCCTTTTATATTTCCCGTATAATTCTTAATTTTTAAGTTTTCTTCTATATCCTCTTTCATTTTGTCCCAGTTGCCGTTGAAATCGGCTAAGACAATCGGTGGGATTTGCCCTGCTGTTTTTTTGGGTAATTCAAAATTAGCGTCTGAGTTATCCTCATCCATTCTATCCTCAGTGTTTAAAGCTTCGAACGAGTTTTGTTGCACGGGATATGTTTTTTCCTTAATTGAGTTATTTCTTTTGTGTGTTTTCCTCGGTGAGGTGAAACCTTCATTGTCTGTGGTTGGCTTTTTACGATTTTTGCCACTAGCTGTTCTTTTAACTCTCTTAATTTCTTTAGCTGGAGAGCTAAGGAATTTTTGAGATTCGTTATTATCGGCTTTTGATTGAGAACTAGTCTCGTCATCATTAATTTGTCTCTTATTGATCTCCAAGTTGAGAATTTCCATTTTTTTCATTAAATCCACGTAGTGTGGGTCATCTTTAGGGGTATTCGCTTTGATTAAGCTTTCCTGCTTGTTTTGTAACCGTATGAATCTGAGACTCAAATTAGTCTCCGGACTCTCACGTACATGCTCAGTAAATTTAATCAATTCTTTTTCCATGGTCATACACAGGCTGCTAACCTAACCTTAGGCTCGGTAATGCATACTGAAATGAACAGAAAGAAAGAACTTACCAAATTCCAGCTGAACCAAACCAGTAATCCAAGTCAGTGAGTAATCCCAGACTAAGTCACGAGAGCTGCAAAAATCCGACCTCGTCTCTAGGAGCTCAGCGGTCGAATGAGTGAGTGATAATGATGAGTGAGCACTTTCCCGATAGGTACAGTATTGCAAAAAAAGGGGGCAGATGGTTATGGTTTATGTTATAAGCATTGAATATCTTCAAAATAACATTTAATGATTTCTTTTTTCGATTACCAACCACATTATGTGCTTTGGCGGTAACATTTTTCTAAGGGATGTTAGTAGGAAAGTGCCATACATTTCTGTTGCTGTGTATGAATTTAAAATTTTCTGTCATATTGAATTTAATTAAATTTTGTCGTTCTATTAAAAATAAGTTTTTCTTCATTTTCAGGATAAAAATTTCTGCGTTTTTTATAGCTAAGTGAATGCGTAATAATGAGTTAGTGATTTTTATTTAAAAAAAAAAGCTTAATATTAAAATATATTTTTCATAAGAGCCAATGTAAAATGAAGTTTTTTCATGTTTTGGAAATGGTTATTCAATTTTTTGTAATATTTTTAATCTTTGCACTTTTTTTTTGATGTAATTATTGCTTTAGTAAATGAATAAACTTGCATAATTATGAATTATTTTTACTTTATCTCTTTTTGATACTGGTTGTTTGAAGCTAGACTTTTTCATACCGGTTGTTTGCAAACAAGTAGGCTAAATGCCCGCCTTCAGTTTTATATCGAAAATATGTTCGAAATAACAATCGTAAGTTAAAATAAAAAAAGAACATATGATTGTTTAGCTCTCCTAAATGCCTTAATCTTTTGCATTCCATTGCTACTATTATCAAGAGATTGCTAATGTAATATATTTTGGAAGATGACAATACTCGGCCGTACATTTTGATAAATGAAAAAGACTTAATGAATATGGAATGTTTTATATCATATCCTATATTTACTAGATCAAGCTCCCTTGTATTTTCGTCTCTTCAGGTCACTTCAGAATTCTGTGAATGGTCTCAAATAACCTCTTTTCGAAGACTCAAGCAGCATCTTGATAATTTATGGAAAAAAAATCTAATGATTTTTTTAACAAAGGCATTTTGCAGCTGCCGTGGCAAAAAGTAATAGAATAAAATGGTGCTTATGTGATTCAATAAGATTTCCATGTTTTTGTATTGCTTCATTTGTATTTGTCGTAAAAGAAGAAACCAGAAAACTTCCTGGATGATCCAATACCAAAACATAGTTCATCTATTGAAAATTAGGATGTTCCATATACTGCTCACCATTCTGTTTTGTTTAAATGAATATGACAAAGCACACTAGAACTGTATAAGGAGAGATACACTTTTGTAAAAGATTTTCTAAGGAAACATTTTCATATTCACACTGCTCATGGGAAAAAATTTTAAAAAATGCCTTTGCAACCTACCCATTCTCCAAAATTCAAACTCAAGTTGAGCTGCGAGTGTTACCATATGTATGTACTTGACTACTGACTTGCTTGTGGTAATTATCATCAAAGCATTAGCTAACTCACACAGTACTGCTAACGTATGCTACCAAACCACATCCTCTTCCCTTGAAGTTTTTAATAATTTAGTCAATTATCATTCAGTAGTAATCGCACCTTTTTTTATTCTGTAGGATTTTAATCTTATGCATTATGTGGAAAATAAAATCTGGGTATTTTTTTGCATTTCTGGTACATTTTAGAAAGCTACAAGATTATAATACAAGATTATAAGCAAATATTGAAACAAACGAATTTAAGAGTTCAATTTGTATTGCATAAATAATGTTCAGAAAGTCTAAATGATTTATAAAAGAACCTTTTTTTAACATTCTTTTTCCATGTAGAATTGTTGATCTTGAAGTAGAAGAGGAAGAGGAAGAAGATGAAGAAATTGTCATTCAGAGACGCAGGCAACAAAGACAAGAATTATTAAAGGTTTTATTATTATTATTATTATTGGGAGAACAAAATCTTCTTTCCCTGCCCTCCGCATTATAATTAAGTTTGACATAATTGTAGATGCACTCTCAGAGAAGGGCTCTTAGACTGTGTTTTTGAGTTCATATGAAGAATATTGTAACTGCTTTTCTAATAACTTTTGACTGTAAAATATTCCACTTGACCAAGCCATCTTATGAAATCACATTTAAAAGCTCATATTTTTATATTATGAGATGCAGCAGCATACATGTCTCTCAATATTGTTGCATTCGCATGGTGTAATGAAAACACCATTTTATACACTGATTATCATAAATTGAGGAAAAATCACGATTACTGAAAAAGTTACATGTAGAATTTTCTGAAACTTGCCCACATTATACAACATAGTAAGATATCAAATAACATAAACAGACAATTATGGTAGTATAGAAATTAGCACATGTACAAAATGAACAAATCGAAGGTGTCAGTTTGCTATAGGGAAAATGACTTCAATATGGAATGTGTGATGCTTTCAATTATGCGGTCTATCACTTCCATAGGAAATGAGAGCCATTCCTCTTACAAAGCAGTTGCAAGGGTCTGAGGGGCAGATTGAGAGCAGCTAGACATCTCCCTAAAGCATCCCAAACGTGCTCGATAGGATTCAAGCCTGGGGATCGAACTGGCCACTTCATGCGCATAATTGTTTCCTGTTGAAGATAATCATCTACGATGCGAGCCCTGTGTGATCTTGCATTGTCGTCCTGTAACATGAAATCATCACCTATTGCCCCGGCATATGGGCGCACATAAGCATCGAAGATGTCATTTTGTATAAACCTGAGCATTCACGATTCCCCTTGGAAAGACATGGAGGTCTGTGTGTACCCAAAGAGATGCCACCCCAAACACAGGCACTGCCTATTCCGTATGCATCTCTTTCACGGATGATAACGGGTTCCAGGTGCTGTCCATATCAAATAATGCCTACTATCGCTTTCTAGACTAACCTGGACTCATCTGTAAAGAGAACAGCCCTCTGTTGATCAGGCGTCCAGTGGACATGTTGTCATGCCCACTGCAAACGATCCCTCCTATGGTGTGACATGAGCTGATCACCTCGCATACAGACCACCTTCGTGAAGCTTTCTATGCACAGTTGATGTTGACACCAACCTTTCTGTGGCTGCAGCAAGGGAGGATCTAAGAAGAGTCGCAGTAACGGTTCTATTCCTGCATGCACATAATGTCAAATATCGGTCATCAGTGCTCGTTGTAGCAGTTGGCAGTCCTTGACTGAACCTCCAGTATGCTGAATCTGTGGTTTGAAATTGCCTTCAAAGTCGATGAACCACAGAAGGACTCGCATTTAGCCATCTGGCGACTTCTGTTTGACTTTGTCCTGCTTCTAGTCCCCCAATGGCTCTCCATCGTAGTTATGCAGGCAAATGATGCCTGGAGGTTATTGTTACAAATTGGCTATCTCAGATTTCTGATGTCACTATCACAGTGAAATATGTGGGCTTGCTCTGAAACATGCACTTTTACGCTCCTCGCAGATGACGTGTTCCGAGTGCAGTGCCACTAATTTGCATATTGCAGTTTTACTCAGCTGCTCTTACTTGGCAACATATTCAAATTTTACACGGTTTGTCTTATTTTTTAGGGAGTTATTGCTATTTTTTTTATTTTTCCTTCATTTATGATAACCAGTATAGTATAATCAGAATATTTGTAATATGTTTTATATATTTTTCTTACGATATGAAAGTCAAGACTAAAACGGAAAGTTTTAGCTTTACTGAAATCATCATCATGAACATATAAGTAAAGTTGAAAGTTTCCTCTTCAGCCCATTAGTTTACATTTTATTGTGTATATTACAGCGTACTTAAATTTTGTTTTTCATAATCTTAAAAATTTGCAGGTTTAAAAGTTATGCATCATGTTGTGGTCTTTGAGATATTAATGTAAAATATGTTATTTCTTTGGGATTTTAAGTTAATTGGGTATTGTGGTTTTAATGGTGAGGCTTGGTACTTAGATTGTCCACAATTGCTAAGCAAAAGTTCATTTATGAACTATTTATATGCATATGTTATTGGAAATCTATGACCGACCCCTAATTTTAATACTCATTGGGCATTTTTCTTATCAGCATATGTAGGAAATTGATTGATTTTATCATTTCTTCTTCAGAAAGATTTTCACGTGATGGGCTTAGATTAGTTCCAGAAAGCTGCTGGTAGATAATTGCTTCTGTTTTTAATGCTGCAATTATGACTTTTTCATCATCATCCATCCAAGCATAAAATTCCTCACAGTTCTTTTTATTTCTTTGTACAAATTAAAGGAGGAAGTGTAACCATGAAAATTTACAGGTACCATATTTCAACAGACATATTTCCTCCGTTCCCCAACCCATTTACACTCCTCCCCCATAACATACAGGCACAATAAAGGATTCTTTTTTCCAAAATGAATTCAAAACGGATTTTTCGGTGACATTTGTATTTAGGTACACTGAGCAAAAAAAGAGGGGACTGTTCTAAATCTCCCGTTCTACTGGACCGATTGATAAAATTCAAATTGCATTTTCCACATCTCAAAAGCACGACTTAGGATATGTATTAGATTTATATATAGCATTGTTCTAATATAAGTATTTTGATAGAAAATCTGACTTTTTCTGAAATGGCATGCCAATGTTTTTCCATATTTCGATTCTACAACTCAAATTATGACAAACTGCCAAGTTTTGTAAAAATCACATGAGTCAATAGTTTTTAAAAAATTAGCTCTCAAAATTTTAGCTCCTCAGTGTTAATCCGATTTGTATGTATATATTAATATCTCTTTTTTTTATTACACTTTCTTGATTTCTTCTTTTACAGTTCAAAATTTAGATTCATTCCAAATAAAATTCACCCATTTTTGATTTCTTCTTTTACAGTTCGAAATTTAGATTCATTCCAAATAAAATTCACCCATTTTTTTATGATTTATTTTAAAATAATTTTTATAAATTTTTGGAAAAAATTTTGCATTTATAACCTACAAAAGTTTTACCAGCAACTTAAAGTAGATGTATTTCTAAGTATACCCTGAAAAAATTAGAGCTTTTTATTCAAATGTTTTGAAGATGTACATGAATTTATATGTTGGTGTGTTTTGAAATTTGCCATATTTAACGAAAGCGATAATAACATCTAATGTGGTTTAGTACTTTGCTAAAATTATTTGAAAGGAACGATGTGACTTTTTTTCGCTCCTGCACAATGGAAGGGATAGGAAAATTGGTTGTCATGTATTGCGAAGTTCGCCAAGTGAATTATTCCTGGCATAAACTAAAAAAAATTCAGTAAGTTAATGTTTTCAATTTCTCCATAAATTCCCCACCATATTTTACAAAATTTAATATCTGGACATAATTTGAGTCATAGAATCGAAATATGTAAAAAAAAATTATATGTTTTTTCAGAAAAGGTCCAATTTTGTATCAAAATACCTATATTAGAACAGTGCTATATATAAATCTAATATATATCCTAAGTCGCGCTTTCGAGACATGAAAAGCACAATTTGAATTTCGTCAATCGGCCCAGTACAACGGGAGATATAGAACTTCCCCCCCTGCAATGTACATATGTATTTCAGATAGCTCGAAAACAGAATGTTGAAATTTTGTACATTTTTATAACATCTAGTTGTGTACCTCCTTTTTTTTACTGCAGTTGTCAGTACCAAACATGTATACACAAACACACATACCCCCTTACCTGTCCTTTATTTATGCATCACAATCGTTGGTTGTAGTCATATATTTCCAATTACAGAAGTGTGTTAAGTAACAAAAATATTCATGTTTTAGCAATATTGAATTAAAAAATAACTTTCAACTAATAATGAAATCTATAGCAACAGTTTATGTATGTAGTTAGAATCTAACAAGATTTAATTTCAGTTTATATTGTTCCATAAGGAATATTCTTTAAATTTATCATTGTAATGCAAAATTCTCTCAACTTGATTGAATTGCATGTTACACATGTTATATATGTAACATAAGTTAATAATAATTCACCTGTTTCATTTAGTGAACTACTACATACTGGCTACAAGTGTTAATTTTCACTTTACAGTGTAAATTATTCGATTTTTACTCTACATTATTAGTAGAATAATCAAAAAATGTATATAATTTAAATAGGCCACACAGAGAAGTCATGTGGTGCTCACGTGAAGTTTTTTAGTCCTAGTTTTTCTTGCTAATTCATTTGCACTTATCCGTATTATCTGTGTCATAAAAGACTCTCACACTCATTTCACAACAGTTGTGTTCTTTCATTGCTCTAATACCATTTGCTAAGAGGGTTAATGATTACTGTGGTAATATAAAAAGAAAGACATTCTGAGACTTTTGCTATGAAGAAGTCAGTAAGAAGGGCATCAATCTTCAGTTTATCCCATTTCAAAGCCATTCATTGAAAATTACTGACATCATTTACACCTTTGAACTATTCTTACAGTCCACTGTTAAGCTTTGAGGATTCCCCCCTCTTTTTTCGATTGCTAATAGTTTTCTTTTCTACCGTGCGTATTTAGGAACATTAAAGGAGGGCTGTATGATCTTTCAATACCTCCATCTGAACTTTCAGTTTTACATACTCAGTTTCTAAACATAAGTTTAGGTAATGTATAATAGAATGCACCTGTTTCATAGGCATTATAAATATTTTTAAACAATACTCTATAGCCTATTTAGGGCATTATTTAAACAACCATGTTCCTGCAGCAAATAAATCAGCAACCTTTTCTTCACCACGAAAACATTTGTAAGTAATGTTTTCTCTTCGTATGCCAAACCTGCAATCTATTACTGCAGGACCAGATCTTTCCAAATATTTGTTGCTATTTCTTCAGCATTTTGCTGCTCCAATGAATTGCTGACTGCCTTTTTTTTTTTAAAAAACAAGCGTTGGATTTGTTAAACCAGATCTTCAGAGCGGTTTTAACATTGCAATTTTTATTGCTGCAAATTCATGTTATCATTTCATTTTGCTTTGATTTACAAATAATGTTTTAACCATTTTTTAGAATCTTGCATAAGAGGAGTTGTGAAATATTTAATTTAAGAGCAATATTCCATTGTCTCATTTTTGGGAGCTGGTAATAAAATAAGTCTGATTTATCCTTTAGGTCTTTTGTTAAAACTCTATGATACAATTGACTGAGCTAAATAAAATAATGAGCGTTTTCTAAACAGAACATTCACAAAAATGTAAAGCTCAAAATAAGTGAAGAGTTATTTTGAGGTGAAAAACTAGTTAAGTTTGAATACTACTCCTTGAAACTGGTTAGTCCGGTCAATCTTCTTAAAACTTGGGAAACCGACTCTTTTGTACATGGTTGTTTTAAATCGGAAGCAAGCTACATGGTGGCACATCTGTGTCATTTGGTAATTTCTGTACTCATTTCAAAATTATTTGTCGATCTTACTTCATTCGACAATTTGATAAGATTATCCAAATGATCCATCATTAACCATGATCACAATAAGTATATATGTTATATAACATAAATGGATGAATATTTGGATTAAAATAAATGGATCTATTTTGAATTGGTAACATGAGACAGGTTATTAATTTTTCATTTATATTTAAGGCTAACATGTAGATAAAAGGTGATAATCTTACATTTGTACTCCCCCCCCCCTTTTTGTAGAAACTGGGAGTGGAGCAACCTCAGGGAGGAAGTGGTATGTCATCTCCAGCTCATTCCAACAGCGGAACAGATACACCTGATTCCACTACTATTGGAGATCAGGTAAGAGAAGAAAATAATTATTTATATACAGTAAAAGTTCCATGCCAGTATGGTGTATCTTCTTGTAGCTTACAGTTTCTTATCATACGTACAATATAAACCACAGATAAACTGGCATGAAGGATATAGAGGTATGACTATGTTACATTAAATATTACCATATTTCCTCACATATTTTTTCCCTTTGTCTGTACTAATTTTGTCTGAAAATCTAGGGTGGAAAATTATGCAAATATTTAAATTTTTTAAGGAACATAGTAAGAATATAACAAATGAAAAGTAGTTATACTAGTAACTATAGCTGTATTATTTCCTTAAAAGGAATCTACCTACCAATAAGAATAGATACTAATATTAACATTATACTATCTAATAAAATATCTTCGCTTCCCTGTCCCACTAACCTGAAACTTGCCCATCCGTATGTTTGTCTCTGCTACTCCTGTGGCCTCAAATCATTCATAAATTATTAGGAAAGGTGAATGTGCAGCCAACTGACCCTATAAAGTCATAGACTGAATGTCAGTTCACATTTGCTTTGCTGTGATGGGTCTGTCTTGTATTGGGCTGGCATAAAATTCAACTGAAGAAAATGGTTCGACGTAACCTTCGCAGGTAGTTTCTGAGGGTTTGTATTTGTTAACAAGATAAAAACAATCACTACATCAGTGAATCCATTTTAAAATTTAGGAAAGCTGGTCTCTGAATGTATCGAGGGAGGGGTATTTACGTAAATATTTTTTTTTTATTTTCAAAACTTGGCAGAAGCTGGGGGGATGTGAGGAAATGCGATATTTTATCTTCATATGATTTGAAGTTAAAAGACTTAACCTGATTATGCCAGAAAAATACTGTATGGGCAGACATAGAGTTTCCAGTAAATGCTGTTAAGTAATATGTAATATTTAGAGGTTTTGAAAAGCATTGGATTATAAGAATTTTTTTTTTATTTAGATTTACAGCTAGAATGAAGTTTTCTCTGCAAGTTATGGCCTAAGGCCATTATTACTATTTCTGTGTATTTGAAATTCTAATGAAATGTAAAATATATTTAATTAATGCTGAATGTTCAGTATAAAACTATATCCTAGGAAGCACATGTTTATATGTTTCCATTAATTTACATGTAACTACAACAAACACTTTCTAATATGATCCCCCGTAGTTCAAGAAAATTTGGGCCTTTTGTGGAGATCATTGTTTTGTTCAACCCTGAAGCTTATATAAATATTGTTCATTTTTATTTTGTGGTTATTTGTACAAAATGAAAAATACTTGCAATTTATTCTCATTTTACAGAAATTGAAAGCCCAAAGATTATGTAAATTAATAATATTATTATTACTAGATCTTTCTTCAGAAGTGTCATCAGGAGCCCAAATACATGAAACTTGCTGGAATTCTTGTATCTAAATGACTTAGAAATAAAAACTGCAGTAAATCTGATGTGTTTCGTGCTAAAATATTCTTGTTTGAATAGATCTGCAGATAAATGGCTTCCTAACCCATGCGACAGGCATCTCAGTCACAGAAGCACTTTTCTTGGGACTGCGCGCTAACCAGATGCATTGTCATGTGTGAACAGATAGTTCAAGCTGTTAAGCGTAACTTTGGGAAGAAAATTCACATAAATTAAACTTGTCATCCAGTTGTTCCATTTTTGGTGCAATTTGAGAGAGCATCTTGGATAATTATCAGAGTTAATTTATTTTCCTTAAAAAGTTTTATAAAATAATCGTTTCTAAAGTAGTAGCCTTTTTTATTACCTTAAATATATAGTGCAGAAATTTAAAACCGCAGATCATATTTAACATAATACATTAATATGGTGCAATGATTTAGGGACAGTAAAAAACTGCTGTGAAAATATATGCGCAAAAGCACCAAAACTAGCAAACACTCAACACGCTGATTTTAAAGTGCATAGCTATAGACCTGTATTTGTAAGTCGCCATTGAAATACTGGTTTAATTTTTTAATTCTTTTTTCGTAACGCTATTGATCTAACAAATTGGGAATTGTCCAATGATGAAAAGACAGCAAATTTTTTTTTTTTTTTCTTGTTAAGAAAAAAGGCATCGTTCATGATAGAAAATTATGTTTGAACAACCATAAGATTAAATCATGCTTTAGCGGTCGCAGTTCCAGATCAGTCAGCAAAAACCTTATTGAATGTCATAAAGCAAAATATCGCAGAAGCAAGGATTATTTATACTGACTGCTGGAAGTCATACAAGTCAAATGAATTGCGAGATGCCTGCTTTGAACATTTTGCCATTAACCACAGCTACAATTGTGTGGCCCCCGAAAGTGGATGTCAAACACAAACAAGTTGGCGGAATAAACGCCATCAAGGCCCTTCTCAATAGCATTTTGATTCTTATTTGTCAGAGTTCATATACAGATATTTGCACAGAAAGACTGAAATTTGTCTGAAGTGTTGGGAGACAAAAAATTTCTTGCCTCCCATTTAATTTCAGGTTTATGTTAAGCCTTTTTTATTTGTAAATTAAAATAATTTACATGAAATTAACTTTCATCAAATTAAATTATTTATCTTAGATAGTTAATTACTATTATACTTTCTTTCAGTTATGTTTAGTCTTTTTAATTGAATTTTGATAATAAAAGTGTTATATGAAATTAACTATTCATCTAAAATAAAATAATAATCTCAGATAGTTATTTACTATTATCCTTCCTTTCTTATGCTAGGGTTATCATAATTATTTTTGGCGTCATTGGTATCAGCAATAGTTCGGTGATTTTTTATAGTCCCTATAACGGAACTGCACCTTTGTAACTTCCGTCAAATAAAATATATCTGTATATGCCTTAACTGTTACTTTCCAGTTCTGCAAAAATTTCATCAGTGTGAGAAGGCTCATTTATCATTTGTGTGTGCTCTTCTTTTGTTAAATACTGTTTTCGCTAAATAAAACGTCTGTAAAGTTAGAATATATACCCTGCTCACCTGCATTTGTGTATATCAACTGACCCAGTTAAAGAACCATTACATTACTCAACACCCACGAATCTTGCTTTCATTCTGAATCAAAATGCAAAACCTTTTATAGGAATGAAGTTTAATATATGTCACTTTCGATAAATTTCACGATAACAGATGTACAACTTCATTTAGTGGTAACAAAAAATACTGTTCTGTTTGAAATGTCATATGGGATATGCCCGGCTACGGAGTGAGTTTAAACAGTGATTCACATATGACATGCCTGGACATGAGATAATGTTTGCTGCCGATGCACACATGGTATGCCCATCCTGAACAGGTTAAATAACTTCGTACCTTTGAGGAAGTGTCAAAGAATGCATATATTATAAATTTCAGCAAATTCATTCGTACCCTTGAGGAAGTGTCGAAGAATGCATATATGATAAATTTCAGCAAATTCATCATTATTCACAAGAATAAAACTAATGAGCCTACTGCTAATATTCTTGTCATAGCACTTGATCTAAACTCGCAGTGCTTTAGAAAACATAAAAGATATAAACATTAAGTATGATAGACATGTTGTTAATATAAATTATATTGCATAAGTTTTT
Organism: Stegodyphus mimosarum; assembly: GCA_000611955.2. NCBI lineage: Eukaryota > Metazoa > Arthropoda > Arachnida > Araneae > Eresidae > Stegodyphus > Stegodyphus mimosarum. The sequence goes on from KK121844.1 coordinate 445,033, forward strand.
AAACTCTTAGGATTAATAAATTATGGCAGAACAATAAAGGTAATTATTTTTGTAGATTTTTGTTGAAACTAGGGATTTAAATTTCTGTTTTCTGTAAAGTTATCAAAATACTATCATTTCGACATCAGATTTTGAATAATTATCGAATGCCAACCATTAATTGAAGTAAACTGTCCATGTGTACTAAAATGTGAACAGAGTTAATTAATGAATTACTTATTATTGGGAGATCTGTTTATTTCAGACTTCTACATTACATGAAAAATCTAATCTATTATTATTTATATTAAGTTGAAAACTCTGTTTTATTCTTTGCTTTTTCCAAAGTAAAAAATTTGTAAAAGAGAAATATGGTAATATAAAATTTTAAATTTGGCAGAAACACAAACTTGGTTTCGGAAAACCAAGATTGCTTTTGAAGTCGGTCAGACATGAGTCTATCTTCTGCAGGAACAAAAAACAACATAGGCGAAATGTGTTTGCTCATGAAGAAAAAAAAAAGACTTCTCTCGGATCACACTTAAAATCATTTTCTTAAAAATCTGCACTAACTAAAAATTATTTAGCTTTCTATACTTTTGTATCAATGCGGATGAATAAGATTGTATATGTGCAATTACAGTCATTTGTTTTAAAAATCATATACATTAAAAATGCTGCCTTTTAGGTTGAATTCTTAAAATAATTTTTGTAGAATTTGTAATCAAGAGGTGCTGTAAATCAGTTTTCATTACTTTGTTTTTTTTTTTAATATTTAGGCAGCAGCTAATTTTTGGGCTGAACAAGATGAACAGTCCAATGATTTTGAAGCTTCTATTCTGGATAAGCGAAAAATCATGGGTTTGCAAGAGGCTAATGCGGAAAATGCTGCAGCGGATGGCAAGTATTATAATTTCATATTTAAATATGTATAGCAAGTCCTTTTTAGTAAGTGTTCTGTTGTTAAACTAATATAAGTTTTCTTATCAGGCACGGAAAAGAAAAAGAAATTGGATATGTTTTCAGAAGCTGATAATTTTGTATCTGATCTTGTGAGTATCATCTTATTTCATATAACTAAGTATTCTTGTTATTCCATTTTATATTTTGATGCTTATAGCTCTTAAATTCTTTGTACAGTTATATCTGTGATTTCAGTTATTGGCAGTTTAGAATAGAGAAAAATGTCCTTTGGAATTTTACAGTATATGTAAAGTGATAAACTGCCTGTGGTCAAATATCAAGCACAGCATTGAAACAGCAAAGCACTATATTTCCTCGGTAATCAAAGCTATACATGTACAGTATACCACTTAATGTAATCACATTTGTCCATGACTATTTTGATAATATTAACAAAATCATGACTTTGAATGACAAGAAAAAATATTCTTTAGCATATCAATGCAGTTTTCAGTAGCTTAATGTAAGTATAACTAAAAAGACGTAAACTCTTTCACATTGGAATTAGGAAAGAAGTCATTAATAGTGGATAGTTTGCAAATGTTACGCAGAAGTTCATTATGTTTCAGGAAATTATTTGATTGATTCTGTATTCTTAAATTTAATACTCAGAGAGCAGCCCTGAGTATGCCGATTTCATCATCATCTTATTCAGGAAGTTTATCACATTATGTGCTTTGATTTGTTCAGAAAGCAACTGGTGGACGTACGTCATTAATACTATAATTTTTTTTTTTTTCCCAATAAGTGTGAAGTTCCTCATAGTTCATGTTAACTGAAGATATTTTGTCTTCTTCAGTTTCCTTTATTTTATCATTTTAAAGGTTGGTATGCTTAATACTGTTCTTTGCCTTATCTGAAAATTTAAAATTTCAATTTATTAAAATTACGCTGATTGTTGCTGCTTTAATTCCTCCAGTAATGTTTTTATTTATTTGAAAAATGCACAGAGCCACACATATACTAAAAAGCGTATTTTATAGCTTATTCTTGTTCCAAATCATGTTACTTATTTTTAAAATATGTCTGTAACAATATTTCACTTTGTTGTCTGACTATACTAGATTTTTTTTTTTTTTAATATTTATTTTTTGGGATGTCTGATTATCTAATACCCCCACTCTAAAACCCCGAAAAGTATTTATGTGGCAGCTCAAGTTGTTTTCAAAGAGTATTTATTTATTGTGAGAGTCCAGGTATGGTGTAGTATCATACCAGATATTCATGTCTCTGTACAATTTCATCAGCGTGATTACAAATTATGTTCCCTTAAGTGGGAATGTCAGTTTTTCAACAGAACAATGAATCACATATTACTGTTTTATCATCTTCAACGAAATCTGGAGCTTGGCTTTCTGCGTGCATGAAGTATAATTTGAGTAGCTTAAAGGCATCATATGGCTCTTTTTTCCTTTTCATATTAGGAGTTTTGGTACTGAAATTGTGTATGATGTGGGTTTTGTGCAATTTTTTTTTTTTTTTTTTTTTTTTAAGAGAAAGCTGATTGCTATGTACATGGAGAGAACAACAGCACAAAAAACTGAGAAGTATGCCTACCATGCATGGGAAAAGAAGAATATTACTTTTAAAAAAAAAAATCTGGATGCATTGTTGGAATAGATGTAAAGATACCCAAACATTTCTCTCCAAAGTCACCAAGAAGCTCATGCCTTTTTGAGTAGGGGTGTAGATAATAAGAAAGTACCTATTTTTCATTATGATTAATTTATGCTTAGGTATCTGTGCAAACTCTGAAAGCTTTGGAATTACATATGAACCCTATTAAAATAATTATGAAAGAATTATTTTGTCAAATTTTATTTATTGTTCTAGAGCCCTGGATCAACACGTCTCATGTCTGCTTCCGGGCAAGAAAATCCAAATTTGACTGATAACTGGGATGATGCAGAAGGTTATTATAGTGAGTATTGTTTTTCCTCTTTTATGGTTTTGTAATTTTCATTTTTTGCCCATAGTTTAAATTAATTTTAATGATTACTTTGAATTAAAAAAGTTAGTGCTATTAATGAATTTAAACACAGTAGATTTTATGAATGTTAGCGATGCATAACCAGGAGATCAAAAAACATAAAGGCTATGCAGAACTTCATCACTGCAGGTGCATTGAATTATATAACTTTCAACTAATCAAAGTCTATATCACATGCTACTGGATGCATCAGGGACCCAAATTTGTTTCATGACCGTAATTGATAGTTTTTTTTTAAACCCCTCTGCATGCAACTATTCATATATTATTGCTGGTGGTATCTCAGCAAGAGCATGTGGAGACTTGATACAATCTTATTTATATTTTTAGATTGATTGCATGAATTCACTTAACTTTCAATGGCAGTGTTCGAGCGAAACCTATTTGGAAACCAACTTCGTATACCCACTTCGTTCTTTAATATGTTTATATAAATTTCTTTAGTATGTTACTTCTCAGGAGTTTGCTTTTTATGACTAATTCTCGTGTATCTTTCATTTGAAACAAGCAAGTCAACTGCTCTTATTTTTTCCTTCTTGTTTACAAGTATTCAGTTTTTCTGTAAAATTCCCTTATGCTTTTACAGATTTTTACTGTGAAACCAATAAATATGAAAAAAAAATTTGCCTAGAAAAATATGCTTTGTGTAATGATGCTTGCACTGTAATTGAAAACGAAAATATGGTAGAGTCTCTCAAACTCGACATAATGTGGACTGAAAGACACTAGAGTTCCAAAAAGTCAAGTTTTACAGAAAAAGTGGTGGATTTTTCAGAACTTATAATATTTAACTGTAAATTACTCTAGACATTTGTAGCACAATATTGGACATGGAAAAGTACAGTACACAACTAAATTAATGTTGATTTTTTTTATGTCAAGTTCTAGCACAATAGGAGTCATAAAAAGGACAAATATCCTAAGATAATTGAGTAAAAAAACTCACATATAGAAAAATGAAGAAAAGTTATTAGTCTATGGTAGAAAAATGTGATGGTAGATTGTCTCTCACACTCAGTCCGTCGTCGTGCAGCTTCGTCCCGTAGACAATTGAAGAACAAAATGTCATCATTTTAGCTTTTCTGCTGTTTTCAATCTCTTCATTTTCTGATTTTTAAGTAAGTCAATTGTTTCACAATTCTCTGTCACTTTTCTGCTTTTGTGAAATTTGTTTCCTGAATGTTCCAGCAACTTTGCCTGGGAACAAATAAAGCTTATCTGATTTCTCTCCAAGAATGAGCTATTCATCCAACATATCTATTTTCTTCAGTTTCTCGATCATATCACACTCTTCCTCCATGGCTAGGACAAGAGATGAAAGAAGTTTACATCTGTATTTTTTCTTCAGTGCCTCCAAAATGCCCTGGTCCATCAGCTAACACACTGGAGTTACGTTAGGAGACAGAAACATGGTTCTTAATATCTTCATCTCGTAACTATTGTGCATCAGGATGGGAGAGGCATTGCCTAGAATGAGAATCGTCTTCCTTGTAGATTTTTTTTATTTTAAAGATTTTTCCACTGATGGAATGAACTGGTGATGGAAACCAGTCATTAAATGTTGCTGCATTCATCCATGCATTTGACTGATTCTTATACGAAACAGGAAGGTCCCATTAGTGTACTTTTTTAAGTTTTTAAATGTCCGGGGATTTTTTTATTTGCCTATAAGCGCTACTTTGAGCTTAGGCTGCCTGTTGCATTGCTGCATAGCTAGATTGTGACTCTCTCCTTTCTTTTGTAGCCCTGTTCTGATTTGTCTTCCCTGAATGCCAGCATTTTGAGCAGTAGCATTCGAAAATTCAGACCGGTCTCATCAGAATCATAAATTTGATCTCCAAATATACCCTCCTTTCCAGTTAGTTTATGGAAATTATCCTTGAATATTGCAGCATTTTCCAAGTTAGCAGGTAACTTTTCCCCACAAATGTATACTAATTCTGCACCACTTTTTCCATCTGTTTAGCCAGCCAGCACTAGCAGTAAATCCAGACTGTCCTTGAATTTCATCATAAAATTTTAAGGCCTTTTTCTTGTAAAATTGATCTTGAAGTGGGTGTTCCCTGTTCCCTTTGCTGTCTGAACCACAAATAAAGCTCCTTACTCACTTGTACTCGTATTCACCACGTTTCATACATTTTCTTTCCTCTAAACTATCTGTACATGCTCTTTTCACACACCATTATCGCATTATTTACTTTTCTTTTCGAATGACACTTCACGGAATATCGGAAGTTTCCAAAAATATGTTGACACTTATACACCTGGATGTGAACTAAGGAACGATACCTGCAATGAATTGGTTTGATTTTAGTTTCCAATAAGATGCAGTCACAAAACTTCAGACTAGTCTCCTAACGTTTCACAACAATAGAAAGGACTGAGCCAGCGGCCAGCTGCTGCCTGACTTTCTTCATATCCTCGAAAGAAGCAAACATTGTTGTTAAGTATTACAATATAGCTTGAAGTTTGTTAGGTAGTTCCAAGAATTGGTGGCACAATGTAAAAACGGCAAAAATTACAGAAAAAGAACACTGAAATCTTTTAACAGAACAGGAAAGACATACACATAATAATAATTATATGTACTGTACGTAATATTTGCTCTGTTTGGCCTAGAGATATCTTTGAAAAGTTCCTTAAAAGTTGTCAAGTTATACGAAATGTCGAGTTTGTATTATTCGACTGTATTAACATGCATTGTCTAACATAGTGGTTTTCACCATTGCTAGAAGATCGTTCTTCCCCCTGCTTTCCAAAACTTTAAACTGCAAATTTAGGTTTAGATTACTCTCTAACATCTTTTATGAATTAAACAGCAAAAAAAATAATAGAAAGAAAAAAAAAAAAGCTGATTGCATCCCTGTCCTGAAATTATTAAATTCCTGTCTGGTTGAGATCCACTGGTCTAATAGTATTATAGAGGAGGTTTTATAATTGTATTATTGAATATTTCTTGAAAGACTGGTAGTGATTCCAATTACAGTTCAAGAAATAAATTAAATAAAGTAAGGTATGATAAGTTTGGTATATATGACATCCTTTAATAACAACACTACTGTTGAGTAAAATTGCATCATCTAACAGATGCGGTGGCATAAGATTGAAATGATCGAAATTACAAATCTGTGACAAGGAACATGGCTAAATTCAGTACTTCGTGTACTGCTTTTTAGCAATTATAACAAATTGCACATGATGTAGCATTGAGTAATAAGATATAGATGATTGTCTGTGAAATGCCTTTCCATGTGCTGATATATTACACTTCTGCAGTATTAAAGTGATAAATGTGGGTGCTGACATACAGGAGACATTCTTTTGAGCAATCTTGTTTCATGTGGTGGACTAATTGGTTACAGTGCAAAGTCTGAGATCCGGACGTCCAGTATCCGGAATGATGTAAAATCCGGACCTCAAAACTGCAACTTTTTTTTTTTAAATGCTTTACGCACGTGCATTTGATTCCCCCTCCTCTAGATAAAGCAAGTGAACAGTTCCGATTCTTAATTTCCCTTCGGCACTAAATAAATACCTCGTTATAGAAGAAACAATTTAGCATACATTTGTGTGGTTAATAATTTGGCTCCGTAGCTGGGTATCTGCTTGGTATACATCTCAAACCAAAACGTTCTAGATAGAAGCGTGATTGATTTTACACCTACTAATATTTTATACCTAATGAATCATTTTTTATTATACACTCACGTTTGTGAAAATTGCAACACCAAGAAGGAATCGTCATAATTGAATGCAATTTAATACACAGTTGAGTGGTAGTGGTACAAATAAATGATTAAATGTTCAAAGCAAACAAACAAGAACAAGAGATCAGAATCAGTATTTTGTGTGGCCACCACGCGCCGCCATAAGTGCTGCTACACGACGTGGCATGGAGTCAAACAAAGTTTGAATGTCTGACTGAGGAAGAGCATTCCATATCGTTTGTACGCGTACCCAAAGTTCGTCTGCAGACGCAACAGGACGAGGATCACGAGCAAGACGCCGACCAATGACATCCCACACATGTTCAATTGGCGACATATCCGGGGAACACGCAGGCCAAGGAAGAAGCTGTACCTGCTGCGCTGCAAAGAAGGATTTAACAATCCGAGCAGTATGAGGGCGGGCATTGTCCTGTTGAAATACAGCGCCTGGCAAGCTTTGAAGGAAGGGAACAGCTTCGGGCTGTAGAACTTCACGGATATACCGGTTGCTGTTCAGATTGCCCACAATTCGTAGCAATTGAGATCGTCTATGATATGCTATGGCGCCCCAGACCATAACTCCGGGTGTTCGTCCACTGTGGCGTTCGATAATGCACTCCGGAAGGTGGCGTTCACCGGCATAGCGTCTGACACGAATGCGGCCATCATGGTACCACAAATTAAAGCGGGATTCGTCAGAAAACACGACATGCTGCCAATCAGCACGCCAGTCTCTATGCTGATTGGCCCATTGTAGCCGCAGGCGGCGATGGTCGTGCGTTAGGGGGATCCTGTATAAAGGAGTCCGTGCGCGCAGTCCACACTGCAGCAGACGTCTACGAATTGATGAAGCACACAATGAAACACCTGTAGCTATTGACCACAGTGCTGCCAATTGTCTAGAGGAAGCTGTACGGTCCGTCCGCGCCATGCGGACCAGGTGTCTATCATCGCGAGCTGACGTCACATTTCGGGGTCCACTCCCGGATTTCCGAGTTGTCCGACACTCGTCCGTCCACTGCTTCCAAACGCGCATCACTGTGCTGCTGTTACGCTGCACACGAGAGGCTACTGCACGATACGACAATCCAGCTTCACGAAGGCCGATGATTCTCCCTCGTTCAAACTCTGTAAGTTGTTCAAATCTCGCTCTCTTTCGTCGACGAGGCATAAGTACAGATTGAGTTGACGTTTACCACTAGCAGATAACCACCGATAACCATACACGCCTCGCTACAGCCGTCTATTTATTCGGATCCATCAGCCGTTCAGAGGGCGCTGCTCAGCATACGCATGCGCTACGGATTTGCAATTCTAATCATTTGCATATCATGCGCTACTTTGCATTTCCTGAAAATTTCAGCTCACTCGCGTAAGTCCTTCATGGTGTTGCAATTTTCACAAACGTGAGTGTATTTTGCTTTAATCGGGGCATGTTTATCAACACATGACAACTTGAGTAATGACTCATGCAGTGATGATCAAACAATTTTTTTTATGTATAAGTAGAAAGAGTATGGTAACCTTTTATGTTGGCATTATTACGCTTGGCATTGATTACAGATTTAAGTTAAATGCACTAAGAAATATTGACAAGGAAAAATTTAACAAAAATACTTTCCACATGCTAGAAATAGATTTTTGTTAATGATACTCATAGGCCAAAAGATTACATTTAGTTAAGTACTATTTGAATTAGGAATAACTGATTTATTTTTCACATAAACCCAGAACCTGCACCAGAGCTCGTATGCCCGCATCCGGCGCCAGAATTCAGGGAAGACAAGATTTTTGGAATTTAGAGAAGCACCAAGCAACAAAATTAAAGGATGCAAATATTTTTAGAATTTAGGGAAAGCACTGGGGTCCAAAATTTAGAACTTAGGAGGCGCTTGTCGCAGAATTTAGGACCCGCAGAGACTGCATCAGGCAGTAAGATATCTAGCGCCTGCTCTTGATAAGCCTTTTTAAGTATATGTGGGAATTTATTTATTAGAATAAGCCTTAAGCGTATGCAAGAAAAAGATGTAAGTGTAATAAATAACTAATACAATCAGGCTTAATTGTCTCAGTGTGCGATTGTTACATAGCCAATAATTATAGCTGATGCTGTTAAGCTAGGATAAAATTATGCTTTACTGATTCCAAGGAATTTCAGCCATTATATCAGATTGTGCTCTTCCGTAACTTTCTGATTTGATCCAGCTTAATTATTTTTTTCAGGCTGTTTTTATGATACCAATTTGATAAAAATTAAAATTTCAACTTTCGATCATGTTGAAAAGAGCAACTGTAGTTGCAACAGGATCTACGAAGTAAAAGCATGTTTCGATGTCCATTAAACAAAAAGTGGAATGAAAACAGAAGAAGGAATTTTTCGTGGATTCTGACACCCCGCTCACGACGAATAACAGAAAAATTATTCGTTATGTGAAAAGTGAAGATTATGACAAAGTGATAATTGAATGGGTTAGACAGCGTCACAATGAGAGTGTGCCATTGACGGGTGAAATGCTAATATCGCAAGCTAAAATATTTCACTAAGAAGTGAACTTAAAAACTGAGTGCACATATTCGACAGGTTGGTAACCAAATTTAAAACTCGCCATGGTATAAAGCAATTAAGAAAGCTGCTGAATTATTTGTTGATGAATTTATCCAACTCATTAAAAGTTACTCCAGAACAAATTTATAACGCTGATGAAACTGTTCATTTCTGGCAATGAGTACCGTAAAATACCTTCACAGCCTCTACAGAAAAGGCTCCAACTCATGTCAAAGATTTCAAAGCGAGACTAGCAATTTTAGCATGCACAAATGCTGCAGGAA
>KK121844.1:457184-472942 GCA_000611955.2 Stegodyphus mimosarum
AGTTGGTTTTGTATTATTTTATTAATTCTTCAGATCTTTATCTGCAATAATGAGGTCAACTCAGCATAAAGAATGTTTTGTATCCTCAAAAATATACTTTCTTTCTGTTCAAAAAATTAAACAAAGGTATATTAATTTATAATTATTTAATAATAAGTTGAGAAATAGGTTTTTATTTTCTACAATGAAATGTAATCTGATTGCACATTTGATGCATAGTAAAGTTTATTTTAATGTGTTCATGTGTAACATTTGGTACTTTATAAATTATGATTTATAATGCAGTTTTTTTCATTGAGTGGTATTATAATTATGGAATTAATAACAGTTTTATTTATTCTTATAATTAGATAACAGTACTATTATAGAATTAGTAACTGTATTGTCTTCTTGTTTTCTTACTAAATGAATGAAGTGGTGTTTCGTCAGAAAAATCAATTTGCTATTGTTTAAGCAAATAATATTTGTATATTTTTTGGTTAAATACTTTAAAATATCAGTTTGTAGTTGTACTGTTGCATTAATGTAATTACTGCATTCTGTATATATATAAAAAAAGGCATATATTTCTGTATCTAGTCCTGATAACTGAAAAGTAAAAAAAAAAAAAGAATAAGAATTATGTATTGGAACTATCTTACAAGCATTTGTAATGTTACAGACATAAAATTTTTATCATTTTACATAACCTAGTTATTAGTCATGTTGTAAATTTTTTTTTCCAGTTTTAGGTTTAAATTATGATTTTGGTATTGACACATGGAGTGTTGGCTGTACCTTGTATGAATTATATACAGGAAAAATAATGTTTCCTGGGAAGTCTAATAATCAGATGTTAAAGAATTTTATGGATTTGAAGGGTAAATTTCCTAACAAACTTATCAAAAAAGGAGCATTCCGTGAGCAGCATTTTAACAGTAGCTGCAACTTCCTTTCACATGAAGTTGATAAAGTAACTGAAAGGGTAATTATTTTTTTGTTATCTAGTTTGAATTTTGCAGTACTTAAAAAGGTATTACTGTTTGTAACGTATCCACTTTTGTAAAGTTTTGTGCAGTGCTTCATTAAAGAAAATGTCATTTTCTTGCTTCAAAGTGTTAATGTCTTATTGAATTTTTCAAATTTAAAGGTCGTAAGTTGGGTTTCATTTTATTCATTCACACTGCATCAGTAACTTTTTTTGCATAAAGTTAGTTTATGTAGATGATTAAAATAAAAACAGTACAGGTATATTTATTAAACAAAGGGCTATAGATGAAAGATATTTCCCTGTACTAAATTTATTTGTTTATTTATAAATGGATGTAATATTTGACATAAATGGCAAAATATGGAAGCAGGATTAAATGATAAACCCTCTGTTAGTCATCTCATTTCTGTTTGTTTCAAAAGTCAGATGCAGGCTAGATTAATCCATCAGAATTTTTAAACAATTAAGTTGATTCCATAGATTAGAAATTGATAAAATCCTGAAATATTAACGAAAAAGTAACAGTGGGTTAACATAACACATATGGATCTTTCTTTCTTCCCGAGAGATTAATTTGAACGTAACAAATAAAATCAATTAAAACAATTATACAATTAAATTCTGCACCTGCAATGAATAAACTCATAGTGCAGAAGAAATAGCTGCTACACTTAGAACATTTTTTAGAAGCAGAAATAAACTTATTTAGCATTATTAGCTTCAATTTAGGCATTTTATATTTTCTTTTAAAAAATGAACCCACTAGCCAATCAATCATATGATTAAAAGTATTGAGCATGCATATAATTGCAGTTTGATTTGTAAAGGAGTGTGGCTGCAATCCGTAGTATTCTCACCTCCCACGTGAAACATAATTATAAGCAATTTTTTCTGATGAAGTACTCAGTGATGATATTTCTTTCTAGGTAGATACTTATACATGCTTTTATGTAATAAAAATTGTGTGCTATTTTCTGAAAATTGCTATAATGTTAAAAAATTGCTCAATAAAGATATTTTTTTTCTTTTTATATATTCTTTCAGTAATATCTTATACAAATAATACTTTTACCTGAATTTTTAAAGGAGAAGGTAGTAGTTCTGACTAACATTAATCCAAGTCGAGATCTACAAGCAGAATTGGTTGGATCACAACGTTTGCCTGATGATCAGTATCGGAAGGTGTGCCAGTTGAAAGATTTACTGGAGAAAATACTGATGCTTGATCCAGCTAAAAGAATATCCATAAATCAAGCATTAACTCATCCATTTATTCAAGAAAAAATATGAAGTATGAATTCTCTATGCTTTTATTTTCGTTCCATTACAGTTTGTTAATTTCGAAAGCTAAGGTTTGTCTAAAATTGTTGCTTTCTCATTTTAAATTTATATTTTTATATCTGAAACAGCAATTAGTGATAGGCTAATAAGAATGTTGTCCATCACTATCTGTCCATTTACAGATAGTGATGGACAATTCTGCTGCCATTTGAAAAGTTGGCATTTGCATAAAGAAGGAAAACTTTGCATTAAATGTTCATTGTTGATATGGTTCAATAAAAGTCCTTGATGCGTATTAGCTCATCTCATGAACTTTCTTGTAGTGAAGTAATCATCAGCTTGCATCTCATCTGTGCCACTGAATACTATTCTTCAATTGATGTTATGTAACCTGTCGTGTAAAAATACTTTTTCTATGCCTGGATCAGATGCATGTCTTCATTATAAGAACTGCATGCATCTCTCAATAGAGTATTTTGAATATTGACTGTTAATCTGTCATGATGTGGATGTTCTCTGAATATACACTGGTGATCAAAATTAAAGGATAGTGGCAAAAATAAAGTGACTTATTTTACTTCGTGAAAAATTATTAACAGAAATTTGTGTAAAAACATTAGTTACCATAAATTACAATGTTTGGCAGTTGCTTATTCATAAATAATTGAAATTAAAACAAAATTTATTGGAAAATGATACAAAAATTAAGTCGCCTTGGACAGATATGCATACCTCACATCTTGATTTCATAGACTTTATCAAAGTATTGATCAAGTCTTTAGACTTGAATGCCTTTCTTCTAAAAGTGCATTTTTGAGCTCCTGGAGGATCCTTGGAGGAATTTAGCTCCGTAAGGCATCTCACACATACATGCTCAATTAGGTTCCAGTCAGCTGAGTAAAATGGTCAATCCATTCGAGTGATATCTTCTGTTTGCATGTATTCTGACACCACATATGCTGGATGAGAACAAAAATTCTATGCCAGCAGCACCACTAAACAGTCTAACTTGAGGTGCCAATACCTCATCTACATATCTCGAAGCGGTTACAAAATCTCCATAAAAGATATGCAACTTGGTGCAGCCATTTGTCATGATTCCTCCTAAAACCATTAAACCGCAGTCATGGAAATGGGATATTTCATGGACAAGGGAAGGCAAGTTGCATGTTCTTTTCTCTCTCCAGATCAAAACATGTCTAATATCACTATTCAGACTATATCTGGACTCGTCAATAAACAGTATTCAGGTTCAGTTTTCTTGACTCCAAGTGAACGGCAGCAGTTTAAGCTGTGGAAGCTGGAGTGAGTGTGGCATTAACCGTTGGTTTTCTTGCATACAATCCAACCTCGTTAGGCTTTCATGCAACAGTGAAACAGTTAATTCGAGTTCCTTGTGGCAGCCTGAAGGTCTATAACCAAAATTTATTATAATCACTTCATAAATTCTTGGAGCGAACAATGACAGAAAACAGTCTTCGGATGAAGTTGTTGCTCTTGATAGCCCTTGACCAGACAGTCTGTCAACTGAACCAGTGCTTGAAAAGTGGCTCCAAACTCTTGGTATGGCACTTTGAGAGATATTCTAATCATTTGCCACTTCACTTAAATGATGCTTTTGAGCCATAACTGCTGAACACTGATCACTCTCAGAAACCACATTCGCTTAAACAACATTACAGACTGGAATTCGAATACGCATCCATTGTGCGGAAGTGCAATTTTGGGTTCATTAGTATTTAATTAACATAAATAATTACAGCATTAGGCATTCATTGCAACATTAACTTAATGAACATATTTTTTCTCATTGTCCTTTAATTTTGATCACCAGTGTATACGGGCTATTGTAATATCTGAAGACAAACATACAGGAAAGATATACTAGGTGACCTAAAAGTATGTTAACATTTGAAAATTCAGTAATTCACGGAATAATGTAGGTATAGATGTAAAAACTGACACACATGCTTTAAATGTCAGTGTTTTATTGAAAGGGGAAAATGTGCATAAAACGACCAACAGATAGTGCTTCATATGCTAACAAAAGCAATAATTAGCATAACAATTGATTTTTAGCAAAGACTATGTTCTTTATAACAAATGTTCAATGTGTCAGCCGTCATTCATCAGCAATACCTGTAGTCGAGGGACAATGTTGTGAACAGTATTGTGTAGCAAATGGTGAGAAAATGCCATCAGATGTTGTCTCTTAGCGTCGCTAATGATGTCGGACAATTGCGGTAGACTTGCGATTTCGGGTAACCCCTCAATCAATAATCACATGGTTTGAGGTCTGGAGATCTGAGAAGCCAAGCATGATTGAAATTGTGACACAGCACATGATCCTCGCCAAATGTGTGCAAGAGATCTTTCACACATGTAGCAATATGGGATGTAGCACCATCCTGCATAAAAGTCAGATACCTCCCAACAAGTGTTTATCAACCAGACTAGGGATAATACAATTCTGTAACATATCAGCATACCTCACACCCAATCACACTGACAGTTTGAATAGCAGAACCACTCATTTCCTCGAAGAAAATAGGTCCAATCCTAATTGATGTGATAAATCCACATCGCACCATGGCCTACGCCGAGAGGCAAGGATAGAAAAGTGACAAGGTCATGAAGCGATTGATTCTATCTCTCACTACAACTCATTTCATACACAGTTCTCATGCAGCGTCACCGACATTTTTCTGCCCAGTGCCATAGGTTGCCCCCCCCCCTTTTTTTTTTTTTTTTTTTTTTTTTTTTTTTTTTTTTTTTTTTTTTTTTTTGCTTCCAGTAAAACCCCATGTCATTTCAAGTATGTGTGTCAATTTTTGCCTCTCTAGCATTATTCCTTGCGTTATTGAATTTTTAAATGTTTACAGACTTTTGGGTCACCCTGTACGTAGATCTTACTGGTGACCATTTTTGTCACTTAGTGACGGTTATATGCCTTTATAGTGGTTATTTATGTGAGGAGAGTAATATTACTCTCGGTCATCTCAGTTACTGTCAGTCAGATGGTACAAAGCAGGATTAATGACTACTCTTATAGTATATTTGCCCTTGCAACAACCTGGATTTAAATCTTGATGAACACCTATGACTTATTGGCAGACTTTAGTGATTTGCTGTGATATCCAAAGCTGCATTGTGGATAGTTATATAATATACCTGTCTTGCCCTTACAATGAGTACAGCACCTTTTTAACATAACATTGAGTAGAAGCAATTGTTTGGAACACATGGCAGAATTATAGGTTATTTAGATGGTCATTATTTTTAGGCTGTGGTATATTTTCTGTTTGTAATGTATGCAAGTAGTGCTTTTAGGTTTCTTGAAAAATAGGCAAATACTGCGTTTCTTTTGCTTCATCAGATGATTGGTGTTCAGTGATACTAGTTTGCCTACACTAAATTTTCAAAACTTAAATTCTTTTAACAGGACAGCAAGCAGGAGTAGTTTATTACATAATTACTTTACACTGTCTCCTTTTTTATTTCTCAGTTTTACTTAAAAGCATTTTTCATGTTATGATATTTTGGAATAGTGAATTTTCAACTTACGTTGGTGTTTATAAGAAAGCTGATTTTTAAAAATGTGAAGTGTATACAAATATTCAGATTGAAAAATCATACATAGTATTGGAATTTGAGTTGTCAAATAAACTTTATTCTGCTATAAGCTGAATTATGAGAGTTTATTAAATGGACAAAGTTTGAAATCAGAAGTCAACTCCATTGGAAATCTTAACACAATCAAACATACATACATAAGGAGGTTTTTAATTTTTATAAATGCAGTCCACTTACTCAGTGTGTATTTAGTAGTATTATGAAGTTTGTACAGCATGTCATGTTAACATGTCATAGGTAATATTTTTATTTTATGAAATGTTGTATTTATGGCCAAAAAATATGTGTATTTCTGTGCAATTTGATGAATACCTTGCAATGTGATGTCTTTTCTTTCATAATACTCTGAAATGTAATTAAACATAAACCTAAGTGTAGTTTAAAAAAGTAAATATTCATATATAATGTAGAAAGGGAAGTTTTAGAGGAAAGATTAATTTTCTTGGTAAAATAGTTGTTGTATGAATTTATTAAGTAATGATCCAAATATGATCTTTATTTTATTTATGAAGTCACTCTGTGAATGCTATGGAATTATAATTAATTTAATTGTGTTTACTTGCATAAGGAAGGAAAATCTTGAGCAACATAATTTTTTTTTCAGTGGAATTTCTTCCTTTTTGGGATTATTCATCAGACATACAGGAGCACATCAGAAATTATTTGTCTGTCACTCAGCAAGAATCTTAAG
Organism: Stegodyphus mimosarum; assembly: GCA_000611955.2. Lineage (NCBI taxonomy): Eukaryota > Metazoa > Arthropoda > Arachnida > Araneae > Eresidae > Stegodyphus > Stegodyphus mimosarum. The sequence continues at coordinate 463,760 of KK121844.1, forward strand.
AACTGTATTCACACTTTGTGTTTATGTTCATAAACTATCAGTATGTGAGAAGGAAACGTATGTTCATCTTCTCCTTACATTTTCTTAATTAGAACAGACTTTTTTTTTTGCTAGTGTATGACTTGTGTTAAGTATAAATGTCAGTTAAAAATGAGTCTTTATGCAGTGGGATTTTTTTGTCAGTGAATGTATGAACATTGCTCCTTGCATTGTTTATTTTATAAAATCTTTATGAATTGTAATTTGTTATGTATCAAAATAAATATTTCTTTCATTGAGTACATTTTAAATTTTCATTTTGTTTGCTATTAGACAGCATCAAATAATTTTTGAAGCATAAGTGAGTTATATTTCATGTATATTTAAGATTTTAAGAAAAGAAGTATTTCTGTATGAATACCATTATAAATTTGTTTCTTGATAAAATATATTGGTGTCTGTGCTTTTTTTTTTTTTTTATTATTAAGCCGTAGAAATAATATGTAGGTTAGATAAAGTGGAAGCAGAAAATTGAAGTTTTTCTTTTATTTTTTGCATTATCTTGTTCTTTTAATTATAATTATTTGGAAGTTTACATGGTAGTATACACTGTGGTAAGTAAATTATGTGTAGAAAATCATGTGAAATTATTGTTAAAAGGGATGAAGAGTCATGCAAAAGCCAAATAGGTGCATTTTATGGTTATATTTATAAATTTGTTTTATGCTACAAATTTCTTACTCTATATAATTTTGTTAAGTATTTGATGTATTTTTAATTATGGTGTCTCTAAAATGCTAAGGAAACTAACTGCTGTGCAATGTATGTTTCATCATCCAAAATATTATTATTATGTTTAATATTTTTATTACATTGCTGTGTTTAAAATCTGATTAATGGTTAGCTGCTTTATTTTTAAACTTATATTTTATAAAGTTTAATATGTTTAATGTCTATTGCTATTAGGTGATGGCATTTCTATTCTGATTGTATTAATGATACTTTTGTCATGCATCTTCTTTTTGCTATTCATTAGGTAATTTCTTGTGCCATGCCCTTTGCTGTTGAAATATGATCTGTTCGCTGACAGAAAGCAGTATAGTGCTTTGTGGTAATTGGTTTTCTGTCATTCCTTGGATTCATTTTCCAAACTGAACCATTAAATTAGTATATGGATGTAAAAATGTTTAAACAGATTTTTATGTCAAAATAAGAGAAATTTAAAAAACATTTTAGTTGCTTTTTTAGCATGCACTTTGCAATTCCTGTGCCATGCAGAGATCAGCACAATAAACCAGAAATAGTTAGAAGAAGGATTGTTAATTCCCTCTCATGCTTTGTGGAAATTTTAATCTGTTCTTGTATAAACATATACATACATACATACATGTATACACACACATATATATATGTTTTATTTCTTATTGGTTTAAATTCAAAAAATTTAAAAGCAGAAAATGTATTTTCAGTAAGTATAGTCATAAAGTCAGACTTGATTTATTGTGTGTTCAAGTCAGTTCTTATTATAGAAGCAAATATATTTTCTGACTTTTTTTGTACAGAATATTTGTTTGCCATTTTAGTAGAAATTTGCTAACTTGTTTTTAAATAATTTCGGTACTCACTTCTACATACAAGCTTAACTTGGCAGTGCAAAATTTTTAGCTGCACTTTCTAATTATAACATGCTTTCAAACACAGTTTAAAAAAAAAACTGATTGTGTATAAATCATTTTAAATTCAGCATTATTATAATCTAAAAATGTTTACTTAATTGTTCTCAGGCTCCAAGATGATGCATAACTGGAAGTGTGTGGTCATTCAAGCTCTGCTGTCTACACTTGTTGCACTCTGAAGGTAGAAATAAAAAGCTTGAAAGGAGAAATTTAAATGAGCAAAAAAATTTATGTGACATTTTATTAACTTATTATTTAATTACTGTTTGCTATAATTGCCATTTAATTATTTTAAGATACATCTAATTTCTTGTTTGGTCATTTATGACTTAACCATCTTCATTTTAATGTTCATAAAATAACTGCATTGTGAACATGAATCATTTCTGAAATTTTTAATTGTCATCTGAGAGTAGAATTTAATAATATTTAATTCGTGTCTCAGTGTTAATAAATTATAATTGCATTGAAATGTTTTTTTTTTAATCACAATAAAATAATATTAGCAATTTCTTATTTTAAACAGCTCACTTTCTGTTTTATTCAAAGAGGTCTACAAATTTCTCTGAGTTATCCTTTATTTTATTGTTCATGTTACTATTTTGAGAACATGAAAGTAAAGTATTTCACATTGGAAACTTCTGTAAGGGTTCTGATACCTTGTTTGACTTCTAAAATTATTCTTTTTAAAGATATTCTGACTAGTTATAGTTACTTCCATTGTGGTATTCAAATATAGAAGTATTAATTCAAACACATTAAACTGAGTTTTTTTTTTTTTAAGTAGTATGTAATGTTTATTGCAGAAAACATTATATCATTACATATCTCCATTCCATTCTTTTTTTTCCTTCCCTCCTGATTTGGAAGTATCCTCTTATTGTACAATCTTTTATAATATGAGAATCCTGTTTATCTAGCTGATTAAGAAAACTGAAATGTTTATGATATGTAAGAGAACTTTGTGAGGGTGGTTAGCACATTCTATGTAAACTCTAGCGACTATTTAGGCTAACTTGAGTTTTAGCATTGTTCTGCTGAATACATCAGTGGTTGTATTCTGTAAAATATGGCACTTTTTATTAATTGCTGTTTGCATAATGCTCTGTTAGAGCTAAAATTTATCACCTCTAATTAATCTAGTTATTTTGATGAAATGTATTACAACATGCTTACTTTTTTTTACTTCATAATTAATGAACAAAATCCTCTTTTTGTGTATTCTTTAATTCTTACTTCTCTGTAACTGTTTCTTCCTTACATTTTGTAAACTACTCATTTTGCATTGAATTGCAGGTTTTATTGAATGAATTTTATTGGCTCCACCCATCATTTAAATTGTAGTTGAGCTTACAAAAGAGTTAATGAATTGTGGATTTTGTAAGTTGAGTATTTCTGTTAAATCCTGCCTTGTTTTTGTTATTGTGAATTGAATTAATTTTCATTGATGATACTGAGCACAAAAAACTTTTTTTGTTTTTTAGATGTATGAAATATAGAAAAACCACATCAAGTATCTCTTCCATCACAATCATTGCCACGACAAAAATTTACGAAATTTTGTCGCTTTGTTTTGAATTTTTTTTTATTGTTGCTGTCTGTATAGTGATAACCAAATCATTGGCAAATTGGATTAAACATCAACTTCCTGATGATCAACCCAGTTTTTTATGTTTAAGTAATTTTAATATGCTGTTAGTTATTTCTGTCTGGGTATTTAGGATACTAAAAGCTTGAATTATTCATTCAAACTTATTTATTCCCATTTCCTAATTTTAGGAATAAATAAGTTTTTCTATAAATTGTAACAATTAATATATCAAGTGTATGCACAGGTAATCATAGTAAGAATACAAGGCAAATTAAATTTAAAAAATTCTGTACAGTACCATTATTTACAGCAGTTTTGAACCTAAATATACCACTTTTCTACAGAGTTCCCTAGCGAGATGATGCACTTGTTTTATAATTCTGCTAGATTCCTCATTCCTTCACAGAAAAGCATTTTTCTTTTTTGGAAGCCAGTTTTGCTCTAACCTTGTGCAGGTATTTTTGTTCTTGGGGTATCCAGCTTAGCCGTAATCTTTTGTTACCTAAAGGCATCTTCTTCGACATGTGCAGATCCATCGCTGATTTCTGCGTTCAGTTATTTCTAGTAGTATTATATACCAGTTTTCTTTGATTAAGGATTGTATTTTTTTACCCCATGTGGGTGCAAGTTTTTGTGCACAATCATTATTCATTGTGCTAGTTTTTGCCTTCTAAATCTTCCTAAACTCTCAGATTTTTCATTCATTGTGCTTACTCTGTATTGAGCTAATAAAAAATGATGAATTTCCATGTGTCTTTCTCTACCCGCAAGGTGTGCACCCATGGTGTTGCAATCATAAGATAGCATATCTATATGTCTGTCCGTATTGATACCAACTGCTTGAGTAAATACTGAATAGCTGTTTGTGGATAGGCTAGCCATCATGCTTTGCTAACAATTTGCATTGTGTATCTTTCTTCCTTTTGCAGGAATTGCAGATTTTATAAATTGCATTTTTTTAAATTCATTTATGATAACGGAATGCATGAAAGAAAGATTCTGTTACATGTAATGTCACTTTAATTTTTTATTGATCTGGTGTTAAAATATAGAAATGGACACAGAGTATATAGGTAGTTTCAATTCATGAAATTACTGTGTTTGGTGGAGTATTTAGAATATAATTGGCCTTCCTCCTCTCCCTATGCATAGATTGTATAGACTCAATATCATAGTTTCCAATACTTACATTAATATATTCATAATTTCCTGAATATCATTGAAACTATACATTAAATTCTTCTGACATTATTCTGTATATAATATACAGTGATCTTAAATAGATACAAGACCTATTATAATCCAAACATTATTCACGCCAGAAACTTCTGTAAATATTGAAGTGTTAGCATTTAAAATAGTTTCCGGAATTTGTGGGCCTCTACTTTTATACATTGTTTTAATATATGAATTGCCTGTTTATTCGAGTCTAAATATATTTTAACTTCATTATTCTCAGGCAAGGCCTAACAAGACAGCTGAAGCAAGGAAAATTCTGAAATTCGAAGCCTTGCTGATCATCTGTTGCTCAGTGAAGGTATAAATGCTAGGAATTAAATTTGCAAATGTATTTAACAATAAATTGTGAATTTAAAATGCAAGTACTTCTATATTTGTAACTACATTTTCTTTTAAAACTGAATTAAATAATTTTGTTTTGTACCATTACATTTTTGGTGGTATTGATGTGTGTAGCATTAAATGATTTCAGATTCACTCTGTTATATAGTACTTTTTCCCATCTAGTTTTGCTTGTAATAAGATATGCTCTTTTATTATACAACATTTAAGTATTTATTTTGTTAGTTGCTATATAAGGAATTTAATTCCACTTCCTCCCCCTTCATTCAAGAATATCATAAATGATCAGTTCATTGAGTTTTGCATAAACATAGGTACATAATACATATGGGGTGTTTGATGAAGGTATAGGTGACAAGCTGTATTTTCCATAAATATTTATAAGTACATATATTAATCATATACTTCCAAAGTGCAAATGTTCTTAAGGGTAAAGTAGAGAATTAGTTTGGAACAATTTCTGCCATTTGGCAGAAAAGTTTATAAATATCAAATCCTAATTTTATTTGATTCCTGTGAATCAAAAAGTCTAGTTTGTCCAGCTTATGCTTTATTAAGTTAAATGAAAAAAAAATCCATATTTTTTTCAGTAAATTGTAACAGCTAATATATTCAGTATCAAGTGTATGCTGAATCAAACATAAAGACGATTTCTGTATAATGCAAGATGATTGCGAAAGGTGCATAAAAAATTCAAGGAGCTATTCAGCAACAAAATGGCAGAGACCTTTTTTTTTAATGCGTGTTAGTGATTAAAATGAAGTTTAACATTATTCAACCAAATTTAAGTGGGAATTACAAAATAAAATTCCTCCTTTTGGGGGGAGAGTGCATGGTTTTCATGATGCCTTCTGTAACTTCATAATTGGCTATATGAAATTATTGGTTACAAAAATTTGAGCAAATTTTGCATGTCGAACATTTTGCACTTACATACTAAAACATGATGAACATATTAAATTAATATTTTGCTGTACATGGGGTTGTATAAATTTTAGATTTATATTAAGTAGTCTTCTGCTTTCGAAGTACTGATATAGTTTTCTGTAAATTTCTGTATCTTCATTCATTTGAGAGAGTTTATACTTGGCAGTATGTGTCTGGGATTTGTATTTAAGGTATTTTTTTTTAAATGATGCATTTTTTAAAAAAAATGAAAGAAAAATTTGCTAAAAATCATTGCAAATGACATTGTGGTAGTATGTTGTATGGTGAGATATCTTTGGAAGACAAAAACTTGAATGAATGTATTTTCATTTCATTTCCAAAATCTACAGAAATTTAAAGGAGAGTGTGTACAAATGCACAGACTTTTAAAAGCATCCACTTGAAAATTTAAATCAAGAGGAAAATTATAATTTTTCTTGATACTTTTCTGTTGAATGGCAAGTTTTCCAAATTCCAATAAGGAACTTTTTTTTAATATATAGAATTAGACTATGATTTTTTTTTTCTTAACTGATGTCAAAGTATGCATAGACATTTAGTGCATGTTCTTTACATTTCCAGCAGCTGGTAAAACCAGTTTCTGTGCAAAGCAATCTAAAACTATATTATTTCTAGTCGGTGAAGTGAGCCATGTTCCTCATAACTTAATTTTAAAAATAAATAATTTGTTTACCAATATTTATATGAACTGTAATTGTTTCTGAAGTCTCATTCTTTTAAATCAGACTGCATAAAATATAATTTATGTATTGTTTTAAAAAGCAGTTATCTATGAATTTGTTACAGTTATTTCTCCAATTATTGGATCAGTATTTTTACAGTTTTTAGAAGAGACTGTGATTGAAAAACACAATTTGTGCCTGTTAATTTTTGAATAACAAATTGATGATTTTATTAATGAAAACTGATTAAAAGAAGTTCAAGTTGAGAACCGTAAGTTATTTTATGAATGGTATTCAGACAAAATGCTATATTTTGTACAGTAAATCCTCTGTTTAATTTATTCACTTGCATTCTAAACAATTTTCCATGTTGAAATGATATTTGTATGGTAAATATCTAAAACACTTTTATTTTGTAAAGTGGAGTGTCAATCTATGATGTAATTTATTTAGGTACTTGAACACTTTTGTGTACAATGAGCTCATAGTCATTGTGTAAGTATCCTTGGAACAAATAGATATGCTTATTAGTTTGTTCAAAGAAACATGTTTGTAAAATAAAATTGTTTTATTGCTGAATCAGTTTAAATTATTTCATAAAAAGTTTTGTCTAAAATATTTAATCGAGAAGATGAAACAAAATTTCTGTGGAACTATACAGAATATGTAGAAGAAGATTTATTTCACTTTCCCATATCATTTAATTTCATGTGGGAGAAAGCTGATTGCAAGAATTATGGTTCCTTAATATCTAGTAACCTAATGATATTTTTTTTTTTTTTTTTTTTGTATTCCCTCCCCCTGTTAGTAATTTATGTAAAAAAATTTAAGATTATTTATTATTCCTGGAAAATATTTTCAAAGCTCACAAGAACAAAACTCCAGTAAAAATGTGCAAGGTTTCAAGATCCCAATTTCCTGTGATTTTTGTATGTTTTATTGGTGATGAAATGATGCAGAATATTTCCTGAGGGAAAAGAGTATAGTAAGTGTTTAAAGGGAAATAAATTTGAGCTTTTGAACCAACTAGTAAAAATTTTTGAGAAATTGTGCAGTCTTGGTGCTGTTATACAAGCATAGATCTCATACTAAATTGCATATGGAACTATAATTTTCAAATAAATGAAAAACTATTTATAAAAAATAGTAAAATACAATTTTACTGTCTCAGTCACATGAGTGCATGAAATTTATGGCATATTTTGTCATTTTATCATTACTTAAATTTTTATTGTAATTTTATATGCAGGAAGTAATTTAGCCCCAATCACTATATGAAAAGATTTTAATACAAAGAATCTTTTAGACCTAATAAGTTGCTTATTTCTAGAAATTTAGAAAAATTATCCTAGATCAGCGATTCTCAACTGTTGGTACACAAAGAAACAAAATACTTTTAGCTGTTAAATTCAAAAGTTAAATACCCCAACATCCTGTTCAAGTTTTTTCTCTAACATTTGTAAATTTATGCAATCTGAGCTTTGTTCAAGTCAATAGTTGCTCATAGACTTTAGCAAAATAATCCGTTTTTATTTTCACAAATATTCTTCTAGCCATAGACATAGCAAAATTTTGTCGTAAATGATATTTTTAAAAGGAGTAATAAAAATGTACATTGTATTTAATAGGAAGTAAAAAAATAAATTCCTCTAAAGAGGTAATAGTATCTGATTAATTGTTTTAGAATTGATCAATTTATTTGCATGTCTACACTTTGTCGCTGCCATTTCCGGGCTCATATTGCTCTATTTTCAGTTAGAATAAATTTTTTTCTGTAACAGCAGGTATATTGTCTCTTTGTTGCCTTGTGTTCTTTACTTTTCTATGCAATTTGAGAATATCATCATTTGTTTTTGAAGAATTTGTAATATATTGTGCATTTAAATATTTGTGAAAAGACCTATATTTTCAATATGGAAAAATGGCTAGGATTGACTAAGCAGATAAGTGCTGATTCACAGGTGATGGATCCAAGCAATATGCTAAGATTGAAAAGAAAAGAAAAATTGTTTATAGAAAATATAATTACAGTTTTTTATCATTTTTTTGTCACTTAAATTAGGATGGAGATGAAATGGAATTGCATCCTCTATATGCTGTTTGCGATGAATTAGTATCTAATCTAAGTATGAAATCATCGTTTCTTAAAAGAAATCTTGAGTCTAAGCATGCCAATTTAAATCTGAAGATTATTTTAAGAGGAAATTATTGGAGCTCAGAAATAGTAAACAAGTAACAAAAAGCTTTGTTGCTTCAAATGAAAAAGCTTTGGAAGCTAGTTACCTATTAAGTCTAAGAATCGCCAAGACTGGGCAGGCTCACAGTATTGGAGAAAACCTTATATTACTAGCCACTAAAGGTATTGTTTTAATATTATTCGGTGGAAAAGCGGCTAATGAACTTACTGTATCATTTGCTACTGGAATATTATTAAGTCAACTAATTCATGAAATGGCAAATTCCGTAAAAGAGACACCTATTCAAAAAATGAAAGACCATGAGTATTTCAAATTGCAGTTGGATGAAAGTATTGATATAACTTTGTTCAGTTATTAGTTTACATATATTTCAAAAACGAATTGCCGAAGAATATTTATTTTGCGAATCTCTTCATGATACAGCAACTGCAAATGAAATTTTCAGAGTAATTGACAATTTTATACCTTGGAATAAGTATGTTGCCATACACAGTGACAGAGCCAAAACAATCCCCGAAAATCTGATCTCCCCCCCCCCCCCGCGTTCC